>CM070729.1:600000-772603 GCA_036346275.1 Otatea glauca
GTCTACATGTTCTGTCTGTCACCCTTATTCTACCCGGTAATCATCAAGCGATCTTAAATCCATTTTGTTGAATGCAATTGAATCAACTGTTGCGAGGTTGTTCCTCTAAATAATGGCAGATTGAATCACCTGAAAGAAAGTTTACATGTTCTGTCTGTCACCCTTATCTGCCCAGTAGGTTGTTCCGCTAAATAATGGCAGATTGAACCCAAGTTTTGACAACCAACTTCATCCAAAGTTGGGAGTCAGTTTGCAGGTTTGTTGAGTGCAATAGCAGTTGCTTAGAAAAAGAGGAGGTTTGTGTTGCTTTTTTAGCGGTGTGACTGTATGTAGATCAGACGACAGTGTTGTGCTGGTCACTTGTATTTTGTGTGCTGGTTTGTTTAGGCATATTTACATGTACACCCTGCATAACTTGTTGTGCAGTTGGTCGTTGTGTTAATGTGTGTCGTGTGGCATACACCACGGCTTAGTCAGTAGTATCTTTCTTTCTTAATTAATTAATTAATGAAAGGAGTTTACCCCTGTGCGTGGGAGATCATCCCACCCATGTGCTCTTCACTAGACAACTCAAGAAACCCCCGCTCACTCGTGCCCCCACTCCCCATAACTTCTCCCCTAAAATTCCTCTGCATTGACGCCGTCGCCGTCTCCCTTCTTGCGTCATTAGTTTGACCTCATCTGGTGAGGTTCGTCTCGTCAACCAATATTGCCAGCGATGGCGAGCTCTGTCCAGACGACTGTCGCCTCCTCCCTCAAGATCCCGACGACTGCTGCCTTCCTCTCTCTCTGTCTCTCTCTCTCGGCAGGGCCGCGGTGGTCGGACGAGGTGCACAGCAGCCGTATCCAAGCGAGACGAGGTGCACAATGGCTGGATCCAGAAAAAGAAGGAAAGCGGTTTCCTAGGTGGACGACGACGGAGGTTGGGTTCAGGCGACGGTAGCCTGATCCAAGCGAGGCAACGTCGGCGACGGCATAAGGTAGTAACTGCTTCCAAATCCATCACCATATAGGCTTGGACCCCTCCTCTCTTTAGTCTTGTCCACTACGCACCAAGCTCCACCATCATCGAAGCCAGTCTGACACACTTTACCAGCTCCTTCCCCATTGCCTCCACCATGATGAAATTGACGACGACCCTGACAATGGCAAGCTCTCGTCGAGCCACCTCAACGTCCCTAACTATTGTTGTTCTGCTCCGACACCGATGACAACATCTTTGCCGACAGCTTCTTCCTCTGCTCCGATGCTCTCCACCGTCAAAAATCTTCCGGCGTCGAGTTCCCTTCCATCTAGTCGTCGTAGACTAGAGCTGTGGCGGTGCGACAGACGAGGCAGCCAGGCCAGGCCATCGCCGCCACCATGGGTAAGCCCCCGGCATTCACCTCTCCTCCACTTACCTCTGTGTGTGTGTGTGTGTGTGTGTCTGGTGCTCTTGTGGGTGCCCTAGTGATTGTTGGGTTTGGGTGACGTTAATGGCGGCGGTTGTGGCTGTGTCTGTGCAGGTATCTTGCGCGACTCGGTGCACAAGCGCAAGCAAAAGACATGGTGCAGGAAACGAAAGTAAGGGCGATTACTCTTTGTTTACCTTCTGATTTGTGTAGATGTGTAGAGGTTTCTCGGTAGATTAGATGGGTGTTCATTTATATCAGTCATGGATGGATTGTTGTTCTCTACATTTGGATCTATCTGTTGAATCATTTATTTGTTGCGCTTGTAGTAAGTGATCTGAGTGGTAACTAGGATGGTTTGTTCTGTCAGTACGTTATTAGGCTAGGAGTGCGGGGTATGCTGTTCATAGATAACTTTATAACCTGTAGTAATTTATGTGTTTTCATGCTTCTAGATGGTTTGGGCTACTTGTGAAATTTGATGTGTGGGATTGCTAGGGCTTTGCTAATTTTTTTAGTTTCTAGATAAATAAACTGGATGTAATAGTTGAATCATGAACTTTGATGTTCTCAACGAAATCCGTCCCTAAAGAAGTAATAGTTGAAATTTAATTGATTTTTTTGTTGTTTTGAGCCTAAAGTTTTTATAACTTGTTGACAATGTACTGGTTTGGAGAGTCGCTTTGCTGTCTGGCTGAGGGAAGGAGCCAACCAGCGCTTCCTGTGACCAATTTACTTATTCCTTCATGTGATTTCTCTTATGCATTATGATCTTAGAGAGTTATTAAAAATGTTGCTTCTAGGTTCATAAGATGTTCAGGCCTTCAGGAATGTTTTTCTCTACTGGATTTAAGGTAGAAAGGCAGCAACTTTTGGAGAATGCTCAGGTGTATTTTTGTCTTTTGCTACCTAAAATTTCTGATGTATGCATAGAAGAACTCAGCTTGTGATGCGAATTGTAAGGCATTCCAAGAACTGCTAATCAATGTGAAAATGTAGCTTTTAGCAATATATTTTTTCCTCTTTTGTTTCTCCAAAGAAGGAAATCTTTTTTCTTTTTCTTTTTTTTGGTTTTATTGCATGTGCATTTCGTTTTAATTAGACGACCTAGATTAATTCATTATTTTGATGTTGGTTTTCACCATTTTCCTTTCCTGCATACAACTTGAGCAGCTCCTGCACTTTTAAAAGGTAATATGGGACTGTTCGTGATGAAATTTTGTAATTCATTTTGTTTGCCTTATGTCCAAATGTATACTTTAGGCATGAATTAACCCAACATGATATTTCTTCTGCTTCTTTCATCTATTATTATAGCTTTAATAGTTGTGATTTGAGATCTTGAGGGCACTTGCATTCATCACGATTAGTAGAGAATCATTTTCCTTCCTTAGCATAGTTTTTTTGAGTGTGAGATTGACTTAGCCATAAGATATTAAGGCATGATCTGCTATGTTTTTGCGGAATTAAAATTGATCCTCTTTGTAGTGTAACTCGATACTAGTAAGCTTGGTTTGGTAAATGTTTTTTCAGTTCCTTCTCAGGTTGCAAGCATTACTTTGCCTTAAAAAAAAGCGAGCGCTAGATAAAAAAAATGAAATGCTGATGCCCCCTGAAATCTGCGTTCGATTACTGCAGTGGTGTTTTTTTGGAGCAGTAGATATATGCTACAATATTGTTATTTTCCATGCAAAAATGATCAATTTTCCAGTTATCTTACCGGAGTGTTAGAAATCCAAATTTATTTATATGTTCCTGCTTAGCAGATGTGTATTTTTACGCATCATTGATCCTTGAAAAAAAAACTCATGCTCCTCACTCTCTGCGTGATGTTGTCACACGTTTATATAGAGCCGTAGAAAGAATAGTAGTTATATGACAATGCACAGTTCGTCCCCGTACTAAATTGAACATTCTATAAGCTGCATTTTCATTAGTATATTCTGAGCTTCCCTACCTGTTTCATACATGCTGTGAAAGGATTGAATGGAACTAGAATTTCCTTTGTGTTGTTGTGCTCTTTTGAAAATATAAGTTTTTAACTCTCTGATGCAAGACATTCGACACAAGACATTTGACACAGTAAAAAGGAGTTTACCTATGGAACATTATTTTGTACGTTATTTTTCCTGTATTATTAAAATAAAAATGTTTACCAAATTTTACTTTTTTGGCCAAAAAGAACGTACAAGTGGATTTGAGGAGTGGGTAAAATCATTGTCAAGAAGGAGCGATATTACTTTCCCATTATTGTCTTGATTTCAAGAGATTGTTGGTTGTCAGTGGAGGATGATACTGTTCGTGGGGAAGCTGACTACATAAAGCACATTGATATCAAGTTAGGTCTGCCTTTCGCGTCAGTTCGATGTGCATGCTCCACGGGAAACGGCTCTCCTGTGTGGCAGGTAGGTACAGTATCTTGTTTTTTTTTGAACGGATGGTCCTATAGGGACGGCTCACAGTGACTACAGGTGAACTATTTCCTACTCTCTATCCACCCTCTGCGCCCCGGCATCATATGTAAGTGTGCAATTATTTCTTAATTCAAGGTGATCATGTCCTGTAATTGGAGCAAAATTAGCAGCAGAGAATTACCAAATTGGTCTACTGTAATATGTGTGACGCTGCTCTAGTTAGTTTGTCGTGAGAGTAGTGCTATTATCTACCGAAGCCGGTGCATCAGATCCGATCGGTCATGTTCACCGACAAACATCGGTGGCAGCGCAGCGGCTCAGATCTAGGCCCGGCAGGGTCGGACGCCGAGAAGACGGAACCAGCCATGTTGGAGCAGCAGTTGAGCCACTGCCGCGTGGAAGGAGGTGGGGGGCCTTAAGAGGAGAAGGATGGGGATCTAGGTTTGCCCCTGAGGCTCAGCCCAATGTAGTCTAGTCACGTCTCTGGCCACAGCTGCCCGCTTGGCTCAAGCAACTAGCTCCCAGATCCACGTTCACCTTAACGTTATGTATCACTTTTGAATAAGAAAGAAAACAGTTCGGATAGTTTTCGGATATGAATTTTGTCGGATCGAATGTTTGTCGGATATTATTGGATCGGATACGGATACGGATTTTTTTGTTGGATACGGATTCGGTAGCTCACTATCCGTCAGATACATATACGGATTCGGATATTGATGGGTCGGATATCCGGATATGCATGTGGCCTGTGTCAAGGCTACTCTTTTGGCCCAAAAAGTTTCTTAAATTCAAAATCGTTTTCTAATTTAATTAATCCATAAAACAAGTTTTAATTATTAAAATTAGCAAACCAACTCCAAAAATTATGATTTTTTTTAGAAAATTCCAGACACAATATAACATTTAAAATAATTATTTCAAGATTTTATCATATTTTAAATTTTCTAAAAATTCAAATACTACTGTTCTTAATAGGAAAATATTTTAAATAAATAGCTAAAAATGCAAAAAAAAAACTCATAAATACATAATTTATCATTTTAAATATAATTCAACAAAGAATATAAATCTTAGATCATTACATGTAAGTGTTATATACTTTTTCTAGAAATATGGTATCTAAGTCTTATCAAACTTTTAGTGTGTTATGTGTTTTCTTTCATTTGTATCTCTAAGCAAGGATTACCTTCATTTTGTATTTTGATAAACGCGTATGATGAACTAATCATATGTGTGTGATAAACTAAGTCTTATATAATTTTGTTTGCGACTTGGTATTTAACTACTGTCTAAGTGAATGAAAATGCTTATATTTGTTCAATTTTCAATAATGTTTTGATCAAATCAACTAGTTATATGTTTTCGTTGATTTTTTATGTACAATGTAAGGGGTTATCATGTTCCGATAAATATTCAAAACCATATCCTATTCGATTCGTATTTGATCTGTATCTGTATTCGATATTATCTGTATTCGTATCTGAACTATCCGTATCTACATCCGGAAAAAAAAAAAACAAATATGGTAGAACTATTATCCGATTCGTTTTCACCCCTACCTTTGATGATACAAACAATTATTAATGTTTTAAGACTATATTTGATGGTAACGTTTCATAATATGCATCACTTTCTTTTCTTACTTTTTGTAACGTACAAACACCTTACTGTAATATTGGACGAGTAAGGCATATCGGAATCCATCATCGTTCCATTTGGGGGCAGGCAGTGAATTTAGTACAAAATTTTATGGGGGCTATCGTTTTACCTGTAGAGGGCAGCCGGCTAGGAACCGCAAGACGCATGCTGAATCAGTTTGCATATGCCATACATGCATACAAGTCAGTTTGCACTTCACTGGTCGACTAATCGTACAATGCAAGCACCGGTCCGGTCCAGATTCTCGTCCGCATCCATCCCTGATGCGTCCACACCCACCAACCCCATTTCTTCGTCCCCACCGTGTCCGGCGTGGCTCTCCTCCCGGCCGGCCGTCGGATCTTGGCCGCCAGTTGCTGACTACATAGTGAGCGAGCTCGCCTCAACTCAACCCCCGCACTCGTAATTAAGGCTGCTAGTCGAGTCCTAGCCGGCGGCGGCCCCCTCGACCCACTTCACCATGAAAGTCATGAAGAAGAACGTGTTAGGGATAGATATAGTAGATGCACGGTAAAATATTAGAGACAAAGATTTAACATAAAAAAATATTTACGAAAAAACCACAGAAAACAATCCACTATAATACTTCAAAGATTACAAGTATAAGGGGTTGATTTAAATAGTCAAAGAGTCCTAGTTATAAAATATTTGAACTAACAACTATTTGAATAGAACCAAAAGATATAGAAACCTTTATTGTACTTGTAATCTTTGAAGTATTATAGTGGATTGTTTCCCGTGGTTTTTTGTTTTTCCACGTTAAATCTTCGTCTCCAATCAAGGGTGGAGCCAGCCCAGGCCCAAGCCTCGAGCTGGCTCAAAGGTTATTGGGCCAATTTATGAATTTTTATAAATTTTCAAGAGAATTTGCATGGACTTTTTGGGTCAGGCCTCAGGCCCAGGCCCGGGTGGCCCGAGGCCTGGCTCCGCCCCTATCTCCAATATTTTATCGTGTATCTACTGTATCTATCACTAACAAGCGGTATCAGAGCTAGGGTTCGTATCAATCTGACGGTACCGCACGGCATCAGAGGAGTTCCGATCTGCTGTCTGGCGTGTCCTCCCGCACAACCACCGACGGGCCCTCCGGCTGCCTACAGCCCCTCGATGCCCATTCGAGTCCAGCACAGCCCGCCTCATTGGTGTCTTCGACCTGGCCTGTCTTAGACACCTTCGTGCGCGTGGCCGCCTGAGCCCTCGGCCTGAATTGCAATGAAATTCGTCAATAGTATGAATACAAAATAATAGACATAAAATGTGTATGAAATATTTCATCGATAATAAGCATGACAGCTTGAATTTGCACCAATGAAATCCCAAAGTCTCTTGGTAAGCTGCTGTTTCTTGAAAGCCGAGTTGAATTGAAATCCCTTGAAGCCGGAGCGGATCGATCTGTCCTCTCGAGCCACTCAAAAATAACTATTCAATCCGGCTAGGAGATCCGTTGGAAGTCCGGATGAAGAAAACCGATCGATTGTTGTCTCGGTTGAAGCTCCTTCACGAGCGAAAAGGTGCGAGCCGGCTCTGGCGATGCTCTTGGGAGGAGCGATTGGCTGGCTGTAAGATCGATCGAGGATGCGGATTAAAGGGGTGAATAAATAAGCGTTTTAAATTTTTTTTTTACTAAATACATGTTCTATTGATTTCTATGTTAAAACCTAAACAATAATCAATACGAAAGCGATAAACTAATGATTCGACAAATTAAAGCCTAAATCAACTAGGCTCACTAAGTGCACTAGCTAATTATGTCTCTAACAATAAATTACAATTATAAAGACAAGCAAACAAATTAATTCTATAAATGTAAATTACAACAATATAAATAAGTAATTGCAAGTATACACAAGGAGACACAATACATTTTACTGTGGTGTTCGGAGATTTACCTGTCTCTTCTAATCTACGTTGAGGCAAGCCCAAACTACTTTGGACCGGTTCTACGAATTGAGCACCCGCCTCGATTCCACTAGTGGTAGCTCTTTCCCCTCCGGGCAGGTGAGTTTCGACCTTCACAATTTTGCCGTCCCTTTTCACAATCTCCTTGAGAAGGTCACCACGCACGACGCCTCTACACGCTGTCTAGCTGTCGGCAAACATCAAGAATAACAAGTCAAACCCTCTAGCTTTAGATCCACCAAGTACAACATGTGTACAATTGTGATCATTGAGTGCAACACATGCATAAGGCTCTCCTTAAGTGTAACACATGCAAAAGAGACTCTCAATCCTCTCCTAATTGTAACACATGCAATTAGAGCTCATTGTTAGCTCAAGAATCAAATATGAGAGTGCAACACATGCACAACGCCAACCAAATACTCAACAAAGTCAACAACAACCAAATGCCAGCCCCCAAGGCTCCTTTTATAGCTTCATCAAAGAAAACATGTGCTACCGCCCATCTAGGACCGGTAGCACCGGACCTAGGCTCAACGGTCAGTTTCGTGCATTAAAAACACCAAAAACTAGTCGTTGCTACAATATCTCTGATGCTATCGCTCATCTAGGACCGATAGCACCGGCCATTTCAAACAAAAAATACTTCTCTGGATTTTTACACCGCCTCTAGGGCATTAGTACCGCCCATCTACGAGCGATGCTACTACTGTTTCAATCAATAAAACGGTCATAACTTTTTACTCCGAACTCGGATTTAGGTGATCTTTGACTCTATGCGAAGCTTATCACGAGGGCTATAATCTCCATCTATTTTCAAGATTTAAGCAACCATAGATATTTTTAAATATCACAAAAATAAAGACTCTAATGTAGTCATTCAAGTCTAAAATCTGATTTCTCGAAATCCCTCACATAGACTTGATCAAGAGCTTGACTATAAGCTAGAGAGAGTCAATAAGATCAAATATTGAGCCATGTGATAATCAACTCATGATCAAAACAATTTTGCAAAACACATTTGCAAATTTTAATCACATGCTCTAATATCAAATACATGAACACCAATATTTTGCAAAACACATTTGTAAATATAAATCTACACATGATCAAACTAATTTGCAAATATATTTGCAAACACTATTCATATGCTCCAAGATAAGATTCAATTAAACTATATTTTGCAAAAACTCATTTTGCAAACACAAAACATAAACTTATCTTAGCCATTGTGATGATCAACACATGATCAAGTCATAAGCTAAGACTCCGATGTATGAGTTCTCTATTTACAACACATGCAAATATCTAGCTCTATACAAACAACCACTTAAACGAACTTGTATAAGCTATCTCCCTTTTGCAACACATTTAAATCCATATCTCTATACAAAAACCAAATCAAGATTTAATAAGAAACAAGCATGGGCTCCCTTATTTGCAACTTATGCAAATACTTAACTCACGCAAGAACCAACCAAAAGAGTGAGCTAGAGTGAACCAGATTGAGTTCATCAACACATGATGAAGCTCGAGCTATAAGACTCGACCCCTCTTAATAGTACGACAACCTATACTAGCAACCTGGTCTCCCATCCAAACACCGAGACCGATAAAAGACTAGGAACACATCTTTAGCCCTAGCTAGTTATACCTTTGCCTCTCGCAACCACTTGAGCTTTCACGATGACCGATCATCTTCTCTCCAAGTCAGGATTTTCATCTTGATGCTTATCAACACATGATGATGTACTTGTCCCATTTATTCATCTCGACCTTGGACTTAATAACCTATTTCAAACTCATTGAAAGTGTTAGTCCAAAACACATGGTTGTCTTAATCATCAATGCACTCCATTAACACATAATGGATGCTCCCAAGATTCTTTGATCTTTTCCTTTGATGATTGACCACAACCCAAAGACAATTGATTGAAAAATTAATTGTGTCTTGAGTATACTAATGCAACTAATGTTTCATATATACAAGAACTTTCGATTGCCTTAGGATCAACAAAGTGAACCATCAACACAAGACTAATTCTTTGTTGATTGAATGGCAACCGAACACAATTTAAATTGTCATGAGTATATATTAACTACACACGTTTCATATACTCAATTCGATGGAATCTAAGGTAATGAACCAATTCATATGGAGTGGTGGAAACAGATCAATACTCTTAAGATCATTAATTACAAAATAAACTCCGTTAGATGTGTGCATACAAATAATTGAACTTGAATCAATATACACATATTCAATTTTTGATTGCTTTGGAGTTTATCCTATATTGCCATGAGTATACTACAACTACACAAGTTAAATATACTCAAGGGGTTGTTTCAAAGTAATGATCCTTAATATAGAAAGATGAATTAGATCAATATTATTGATACATCAAGGTAAAGTATGAACTCCCCTAAATGTGTGCATTCATGTATATATAGAATTAAAACATTAATGCACATCTTGAGATCTACATAACGGTAGAGTTCATCCTTTAACTTGAATCCAAAATATGCATTGAAGACGGCGCGGGAGGCTCGGGCGAAGCTAAGGTAGGTGGACCGGCGGCAGGTGTTGCTGTGCGGGTGCCGTCCCAGGAATTTCCTCCTCCCGGAGGAGCGGATTGATGAACCTAGCTCTGATACTACTTGTTAGGGTTAGCAACACGGCAAAATAACTGGAGACAAGATTTAACGTGAAAAAATCCTTGCGGAAAAAACCACGGGAAACAATCCACTATAACGCTTCAAAGATTACCGGTACAGGGGGTAGGCTTATATAACCAAAGAGTTCTAGTTGTAGACGACTTGGA
Source organism: Otatea glauca (assembly GCA_036346275.1). Classification (NCBI taxonomy): domain Eukaryota; kingdom Viridiplantae; phylum Streptophyta; class Magnoliopsida; order Poales; family Poaceae; genus Otatea; species Otatea glauca. Next base: position 610,189 of record CM070729.1, read on the forward strand.
CTAACAGCCTATTTGGATACAACCAAAATATATAGTTGTTAGAGATATTTGAGTTATCTCCAACAGAACGGATAGGCTACTCTAACATAAATTTAAAATTTTATACCATAGAAATTAATGAACCACTGCAAGTTACAGATCATGGAATTACCACTAAACGTACAGTCTTATAACGAAAGTAGAGTCGATGTAGCGCTAGTGTGGTTGTAGTCGTACTAGCCTCGTGCCTCCTCCAACAACTCCTTGTGACTGTCACAGGTTACGGATTGTCCTTGCGTTGAAGCCTTGTAGCAACATTTCCATGGTATCCACAAGTACAAGGCAGGAAGGCCACGCACCAGAGTGCTAAATCCGGCTGTGCGGGTTTGCGAAGGAGGTGTGGTGGCTAGAATTTTAGGAATTTCAAATTCCAATGGTGTCTTATAACCCTAAAGCCACCATTTCCTCCATTTATATAGACGTCTTATGATGGGACTTTACATTAGAAGCCCATTAGAAACTTGAAGCCCATCAAAATTCGGATCACCATCCGAATTAAGTTCCAACACTTTAAGCGTGTGACCCTATAGATTCACATATACTTGCACATGGTTTGAGTACTCTTACTTGACCATTAATCGGTGGCGGTCGCTAACAAGATATACTGATTCCCGAGTATATGTAAAGATCACATCGGACGAACCTTAACAATCTTAGTTATATGCATTTTCCTTTGCCTTATGATATCGGTCAAACTCAAGACAAGTATGTGCCATCCTTGTTTAGTTAGTTCGACCACTCTTTCTCGATTACGTGACTCGAAATCCCCTACTACGATTAGCTCTTTAGCTGTGAGTAGCATATCTATGCATTTTCAAAATTCGACCACACAAGGAGCTTAGAGATGTCTCTCCCATTGTATGGAGAGGCAAATCCCTTCTTGATTGACCATGCCTCGCACATACTTCACAACAAATCCGAAAGTCACCTTTATAATTACCCAAATATGGAGTAGCGTTTGGCAACCCCTAAGTAAGTCGTTACACATCTTGAATGCATGCATCAACCTCAAGTCTAAGGATATAGCATATACATTGTATATGAGATCAACTGATGATAAGTAAGATTATAACATTCTCACAGTGTCTTAAGTTGGGTTGATCTAACTCCATGTTCTCTAACATGTATCCATATTATTGGTTTGATATCTTCATATCCATGACCCATGAAATATAGTGATCAACAAATACATATGGTAGTCTATTCATGTGTCCTCATATGTTTCTTGACTGGAGATCACTTTAGAATAATCATCACAAAATCATATATAGAGTCTCACAAACAAATCACAAACTAGCTAATAAATAATAATAATTTTTAAAGAATAAGATAATAAATTATAAATATAAATAAATATAATTATCTCTGCGATTACATCTCGTTCCAAGAAGCCAAAGGTAAGAAACAAACCCCGTTGCCGCTCCATCGCCGCTTCCCACCTCTCGTCACATCGCACTACTCTCCCTCCCTATGGCCTTCGATCCCGTTCCAACTCTGCGCATGCGTGCTGCTGCTTTCCCCAGCAAAGCCAGCCCCTTTTCTCTCTCTCTCTTTCCTTATGGTGTGTGTTCCGAGAGATCTGTGGTGAGATGGGTGGTGGTGGACTTGAGTGGAGCGAGACGAGCCTCGAGCTGTACGTACCTGCATCATATGAAAATTTTACTGTATTAGCTCCCTGCTCGTTCGTATTTTCAAAAATAGCCACCGGCGGAATTTGCGAAATAGCCCCGCCCACGCCACGCTCGAGTCGCGCCATAATTTCTTCCCTTATTTTTTCCCCGCTGGGCCCACCCTGACGCTGGCTGGAGGAGCTGCTCTCGGCCAGAGCGCAGGGCCCACCATGCCCCGCCATGGAGGTGCGATTGCCCCCTGCGCTGGCCCCACCTTGCCGCCCCTCCAACGTGCGGCTCCCTCCTGGCGGCGCTGCCGAATTTTTTTTTTTGTTGAATTTTTTAAGTCATTTTGAAAGAGTAAATGAATTCCATTTAACGGACTTGGCTACTGCCACAACTGAATTCCATTTCTAGCCCCCTAGGACGGCGATTCCGCGGGCGACAGGCGCTGCAAAGGATTGTCGCGATCGCCAGGTGCTCGCTATTCTGCATTGACTTCATCCGAAAATTCATTGTTAAAAGTCAGTGTTAAATTTATGAAAAGTATGAATTATTACAACTTAGAGTTATTTTGACGGTTGCTAGAATTTTATAGTTCAAACTTGAGTTAAGTAAATTCAAAAATTCATATTTATCTGTGATAATCTTAATTCGTCCGGCAACACGAGGGAAGACATCGCCAAATAATCGAGGCGTGAAGACACATAATCCACATCAGTGGACACAATGCCACCGATGGGAGCTGCATCGTCATCTTCACTGCTATCTGTGTGGACGTCCTCATCATCGTCGGATGTTGCTACGTCCTCCAAGTCTTCTAGGTGCTCATGGCAGTCAATGCGGGCGGACCACCACTGCCCAATATCTTCGTTTGGGTGAAATTCATTGGGAGTAATGTCCTCTCGGACGCTACCACGAGGACTAGAGGTTTCTCCTCTATCCACAAAATGCACATAAACCATCGGGCGACAGTGTATCTGCGCCTGAGGGTTCATCACAATTTGCATATATTGCCCCCATTGTGAGCTGCCCGCGATCTTGCAAAGCGCCCACAAATAGTCCTTCGAACCAGCCACAGCTCTGGCATGTAAGGCTTCGATTACAAGCTTCTTTCGGCGGGTCTCCTCATCAAATGTGCTCCGCACGCACCTACGGAGCTCGCCCAGGTCCATCTCTATTAGACTCGGAGCCCGGATCACCTTCCGTTCGCAGTTCGAAAGGTCCACCCCACATGGACCATCTCGAACAACGCTATCGCCATAAAACACGAACAAATCATGCATATCTGCCATTTAGTACCTACTATAACAAATGGCTCACGCCCATTATATCCAAACGTATAGTTTGTCAACTCTGTAAAAACTAGTACGATAGAAAATGCGAACATCATTGATTTTCATGTCATACTGTTAACGTAATTGTTACAGTTATGCATACATTGTGCACTATTACTACTATTGTACGCAGTACTAAAACTTTCATATCCTGCTGGCACTACACTAATATTATCATATTCGTAATACTAGTTTTTTCGCTAAATTACGTCATTATTTACGTCATGTATAATTGTTTTACGTGCTCCTAAACACAATATTATTGACCTCACATGTACAAATGCCGGTATGTCATGTATTATTAATTCCAATAAAATCACAATAAATACACACCATTATTTACGCCTGGTATCATCAGATTTATTTTACTGTTCTAGCAAGCATGATAATTATTACATGCGATTAGCCATGAGCAAACAACATTTAAAAATGGCGTTGTGCAGTAGAATCCAATGAGACGAGGGCGCGGATATTTTTATTCAATTTGAGCGATCGGATCCGCCGGACATAATTTTTATTTTATTGCGGTTTCAATGGACCCGGACGTTGTTTTTTCATGCGGGAAAAACATGCACGATAATTTCTAAGCGGTTCGACGCCGGATTCCATGAGGGATTTTCCAAAATGGCCACAAAAATTTTGGAATCCCACACGGAATCCAGCGTCGAATCACTGAAATTATCGCACGCTTTTCCCAGATGAAAAAATAATGGTTGGGTCCACAAAATCCGCAATAAAATAAAATATGTTCAATGGATCCGCATCATCAAATTGAATCAAAAAAAATATCCCGCGCTCCCCGTCCGTTGGATTCTACTGTACAATGGCCATTTTTTAAATTTTGTTTGCTCAATGCTAATCGCATGTAATAATTATCTCGCCGCTAGAACAAAGAATAAATTCGTATAATCTCCATTAACTACTCGTTACATTACATCAATATAGTCATTTCACACACTGCTACTTGCACTAAGATTACACCAACTTGTCATATTTAACGCACTACACAATAATCTACTACTGTCATATCATGTCATATTATTTACGCAATTTTTATCAACACAGACGCTATTTCAACTTTTTAAAAACAGGAATGCGCAGGGACCTAATACAGTACAAAATTTCTCATTTCATGTACTGCTCGTTGTAGTAATACTGAGGTCTCAAGTACTATTACTTACACTAATTTCGTACTAATTATGCTAATATTCCAATATTATTATACTACTATCCTCGAAGATTTCATACTAACCTTCCTGAAGGTGTGCTCAAGATCACTAAAGCCCAAACAGCGTACAAAATAATCTTTGTAAACAATACCTGTAAAATAAAAAACCAGAATCAAATACTACGTAACAATATTAATCTAAACATAAATGCCAGTAAATTATAGACACCGAATAATTGCTAGTAAATTTCAGATTCTCGTTTCTGCTTGTTTTTTCCTGACCCTTCTTTCCCCCGTCTCTCCTCCTTGCGTTCGCGGTTATCTCAGCTCCCTCAAAAACTCCCAGACTACCTCGCTCTAGCACTGGTTTCTTACTCTCGCCGAACCATCACAGCGGTCCTCTTAAATAGCAGGAGAATTGAGACCATGCGCAACAAATGCGGACGTCGGTCGATGCTTTCGGTGCATGGATAGGATGGATGGAAGTGATGTAAAGAAGATTCCGATGCTATATTCTCCGGGGCCGTGTTTAGAGGCTGACTCGTAGCTGAGGGATCGTGTTTAGAAGCAGTATCGCCAGACGCGTGGAAAGGCAGGCGCGGGTGCCAAGGCGAGAAGGAAGCCGCACCTCCAGCGTGCGGCAAGGTGGCCCCCACCGCACGGCAGGCTGTAGAGGCAGCCGCTCCTCCAGCAAGCGGCAAGGCGGGCCCCACGCCCTGTGCACGAGCAGCGCCTCCAGGCAGCGGCAGGGTGGGCCCGGCGGGAAAAAAATAAGCAAAAATTTTTTTGGCGCTAGTCCAGGTCGCGGAAAGCGTGGGACAGGGGTCTATTTCTGCCAATTCATCGGTTTAGTGACTATTTTTGAAAATACGAACGAACAGGAAGCTAATACAGTAAAAAATTCGCATCATATCATATATCGAGCGTATTCGTACCAGAATCACCTTGTCTCTCCTCTGTGTCGTCTGTGTGTGTTATACTGTTTGCAGCGGCGGCGGCGGCAAATCGAAGGGCGTTCTGACTGTGTTATGGTAATGTTACTGCTGGAATTTGGTGTGCTGCTGCTTTGAAATTGAAACACAGAGTTGGTCAACATGTTGATGTTTTATTATATGGTGGATCTGTCAAAGCAAGATGGTCTCATTTACTCATGTGGATTCTGCCAGGAGCTAAGTGCTGTATCCTGTATGTAGATGCAGTTCTTTTTCTTTTTAAGCACAATGGCAGGTTAATATACGGAGTAAACAGACTCCCGGATCTAGTGCTTTGCCGTTATGTTTTTGTTAGGGAGTGTCCTGTCATCCTGTGTACCTAAGACACGCAGATAGCTTATTCTGAATTTTCTCCAAACAACTTGGTGCTTAATGGAACATTATGCATTTATGCTCCGAGACATTGAGCAGAAAGAATAATTTCCAATTCTAGTGTTATCGTACTCCATGTGAATTGAATTGTATCTAGCAGATGGGGGACGTAGCCAAGGACTTGACCGCCGGAACCGTTGGAGGGGCTGCCAATCTGATTGTCGGCATCCATTTGACACGATCAAGGTGAAGCTCCAGAGCCAGCCCACCTCTGCTCCTGGTCAGCTCCCCATGTATGCTGGCGCCGTGGATGCTGTCAAGCAAACCATTGCGGCTGAAGGCTCAAGGGGCCTGTACAAGGGTATGGGGCTCCTCTCGCTACCGTTGCAGTCTTCAATGCCGTATTGTTCACTGTGAGGGGGCAGATGGAGGCTCTCTTGTGGTCGCAACCCGGGGCGCCATTGACCGTGAAGCACTGAAGCAGCAGGTTGTCGCTGGTTCCGGTGCCGGAGTTGCAGTCTCCTTCCTGGCATGCCCAACAGAGCTGATCAAGTGCAGGTAACTTTAGTGGCACCACACCAATTTTCATCTCTCTCTCTCTCTCTCTCTACTTCAATTATTGGATACAGTGAGTACAACATTCAGTCCATGAGTTTTTCCGTGTGAAGTTGGAACCTATGTGATAAAGTCCTGATATTTCTCCTATGAAATTGCCCTTTCCTGCACATATTTGACATCATTCATGTCAGGTACTCATTGCCATGCATTTCTTTGTATCTCAGTTCAACCCACTTCCCTTGCATCATACCATACATTGCTGCAATAGATTAATGCTCTAGAGTGCAGGGTCATTGAAAGCAAGTCCCTGAGGATTAATTTCCTATATAGGCATTACTGCTCTAAGGCAAATGACATAAGACTACATAGCTGAACAAACTGAATCGTTGTGCCTTATTTGTGTTTTGATTATTCCCTTTGCAAAACTCATCTTGAATAGCTGATGACTTGAACTATTTTTGGGAGACATTGCAGTTCTGCGCTTGAGATGGTATAGAGTTGCAATACAATTTGGCAATCGGCACATCCAACGACTAAAACCCCTTGTTGTGCCTCGTATGTCTTATTGAAAAAGAGAGGTGTAAGGCATACCATTTCACTGCTTCTAACTTATTTCGCCCATTTGCAGGTTGCAGGCTCAGAGCGCTTTAGCCGAGGCAGCTGCTGCTTCTGGTGTGGCGCTACCCAAAGGACCAATCGAGGTGGCGAAGCATGTCGTGAAGGAAGCTGGACTGAAAGGTCTATTCAAGGGCCTCGTCCCTACGATGGGCCGGGAGGTTCCTGGCAACGCCGTGATGTTTGGTGTGTACGAAGCCACCAAGCAGTCTATCGCTGGTAGTCAGGAGTCAGGACACATCGCATCTTGGCAGGGGTTCCCTCATTCTCGCTGGAGCGGCGTTCTACTTCCGGCTCTCGGTCTACCCAACCGACGTCGTGAAGAGCGAGATCCAGGTGGCCAATGCCGCTACCTTCGTGGCCTACGAAATTACAAGATCGGCTTTGGGTTGGTTGATGACTCCAGTGCCAGTGCCAGTGCCAGTGCCATTGCTTCTCCTATCACCGCTGAAGCAACAGCCTGCATAGGGATTCAGAACGATGGGACCATGGGAAGCAATTTTTCCACCTTACTTTTCCTTCATCATTCTGTTCTGTCAGCGTTTTCAAGACTTTGCAAGTTTGTCAGCAATGAAAAAGTTGCTGGTTCCTTTTGTCTAATAGGCTGCATAACCTGTTCATGTGTATGTGTGCAGGGAGTGTTACCTGAATTTTTTTTTCCTTTCTTTTTTGTCTTGTCGCAATGGTTGGCCTGGAGTGGATTGGCCATCCGACGGTGATCCAATGGCGTGGGAGTGATACTGTGAGGGCGATGGCGGCATTTGCTTTGTTGGTGAGTGGCCCTGGTCTTCCTTGCCTTGTTGCTTGGCATCCGAACCACCTCTCTCATCTTCTTGGCCTGAATTTTATGAATTATTTTTTTAAATAATATTTAAAAAATTGGAAATTTATAGAAAAAATATGTTAAAATTAAAATATAACTCTCTGTCACTATTTCAAATAGCGATAGATAGTCTGTCTCTGTTTCAGATAGCGATAGACTCTTTTTCACTATTTGGAATAGCGACAAAGAGCCTCATCTCCGCCGTTCAAGCGCAGGAGAAAGGAAGAGATTTAGTGACAGGTCTCTGTCGCTATTTCGAATAGCGACAGGGAGGTATGTTTGTAATTTTTAATTTTGGTATATTTTTTCTGTAAATTTTTATTTTTTAAATATTATTTTAAAAAATAATTCTGAATTTTATTTTCTCCCCCCCACCTTGTTTTTTTATTGGCACATATGTATCCCAAGTTGAGACCCTGCTGGTTCTTGCGGAGGAGTGAATCGAATCGAGGCGTGGAGAGAGAGAGCGGCGCGGTCTCAGGAGGAGACAGGCAGACAGCCATCCTTTCCCCTCGCCTCCATTGCCAACCTGCTCTGCCGCTCCTCACTTCCTCTAGGTAATTCTCCTTCCTTTTTGTGCATATCGCTCTCCTGTCCTGTCAGATTAACTTGATGTTCCGTTCTTTGGTCCTCGATTGGGATTCTGTCGGGTTCGCCGGATGTGATAATCTAGTCGTCCGATGTGAAATCCTGAGTCAATCGATTGCCTCCTTTAATTTTTTTAGAGTTTTTACCACCAAATTAAATCTTAAACTCTCGTTCCTCTACCCATTAAAGTTTGGTATCTCTCCGTACTAGTTCAATGAATATTCTTGTACCTCCCATACAAAGTCTAAGTTTTTGTTCGTGCCCATCAAACAATGCTCAGATATGGTTTTCTCACTCTCCTCTTATTAGTCCACTCCACTGGATGCGCCTTTTGAAGCCCAAATCTAATTACATATTGTTCTATCCCCCAATTCCTTTTCTAGACGGTAGTACTACTATGAGAGCCTTTTTGTCGAGAGAAGTCATGTTGTGAAATGTCTCTAGATTCGTAAGCCTTATGGTATTCAGATGCAATGTATTCTAGACCCATACATAAATGATAAAGTTCAGCTTGTGGCTAGGTTCAGAGAGAGAGAGAGAGTTCGTCTTGGTCGCAAAACTGATATGCTGTTCGAAGCAGCTGGTAAAAAAAAGGGCTTGTCATCTGTTGAATTGGCCGACGTGTTATCTGAACCTAAATAAGTGAACAAAGAAAAAAGATTACCGAAAAGATACAACCATTGAGGAAACGAAACCGACTGACCTCCAAATTGCAATGAACTAACTGCACTGTCACAGCAGATGGGTGACGTCGCCAAGGACCTGACCGCCGGCACGGTGGGAGGCGCGGCGCAGCTGATCGTCGGCCACCCGTTCGACACCATCAAGGTGAAGCTGCAGAGCCAGCCGACGCCGCCTCCCGGACAGCCCCCAAAGTTCGCAGGCGCCATGGACGCCGTCAGGCAGACACTTGCAGGTGAAGGCCCCAGGGGGCTGTACAAGGGGATGGGAGCCCCCCTGGCCACGGTCGCCGCCTTCAACGCCGTCCTTTTCACCGTCAGGGGGCAGATGGAAGCCGTGCTGCGGTCGGAGCCCGGCGCGCCGCTCACCGTCAACCAGCAGGTTGTTGCCGGTGCTGGCGCCGGAGTGACCGTCTCCTTCCTGGCTTGTCCCACAGAACTGATCAAGTGCAGGTCTGAATGCTATCTCATTTATGTTATTAGATAAATTTTACGGTGAATTATACTGGTAATATATTGATTTGTTAAGGGTATTGCTGCTACTCTACTACAAGTATAAATAAATTCTAGCTAATCTAATCTATTGGATCGAAAAGAATGGACGGTTCATATTGAATTTAATGTACCGTAAAAGAGCTCTATTCTGAAGACAAAATGCTGGACTAAGTGATTCTGTAATCTGACTGCAAATGTATCCATTAAGCAATGAACATGTACACTGTCATATGGAAATCATCCTAAAATCCACTAACCATTATTTTTCCCAAACATCATCTTCCTATAGCATGTAGTTATTTAGTGTTCTAGCAAAATATGTTGGTAAAATCGGTAGTTCCATTCAGGAAATGCGCATCTTCGAATTGGACTGTCTAACAGCACTACGTTTTATGGTATTTCTCTGATGTGGTAGTGCAATCATACAAAATTCCCAGTCCATCATCTCTCTTTTTTTTTTAGACCTCTCCCTCTTTTTTGTTGGGTCTCTGAAATCACATGTTTGTTTCTGAGGATTTTTTACCTTGCCAAAAAAAAACTGAACTTTGTATCGTGTACTATCATCTGCCTATACTTGCTATAGCTGAGAGCCTGAGAGTAAGCCCCCTAGTCCCATATTACTTGTTTGCTTTGCCGCACTACACATCACAATATGTTTACAGTCTACAGATCAAGCAGATATGATATAATAGTGCGGTACTGAACTCTGATCATTGTAAGTCTGCTGCACTATACTTCAAAATGGCATCTTGTCGCTCCTTCTTAGTTCTTACCAATTGTTTGGCAATATAGAAAAAGTTTCAGATCAAGCAGATATCATATACTAGTGCATTACTGAACACTGGTCCTCGTACGTTGCCGTGGCAGGTTGCAAGCCCAGAGCGCCTTGGCGACTGCTCCTGCCGGTGGAGGCGCCGCTGCCGTCGCCGCGGTGAAATACGCCGGGCCGATGGACGTCGCCAAGCACGTCCTCAGATCAGAAGGCGGCATGAGGGGCCTCTTCAAGGGCCTGGTCCCCACGATGGGGCGTGAGGTCCCCGGCAACGCCTTGATGTTCGGCGTGTACGAGGCAATCAAGCAGTACATCGCTGGAGGCCAGGATACCTCGCAGCTCGGCAGGGGGTCTCTGATCGTCGCCGGAGGGCTGGCCGGCGCGTCCTTCTGGGGCTCCGTCTACCCGACCGACGTCGTGAAGAGCGTGATCCAGGTGGACGACTACAAGAACCCGAAGTACTCGGGCTCCATGGACGCCTTCAGGAAGATCCTTGCGGCTGACGGGGTGAAAGGCCTGTACAAGGGGTTTGGCCCAGCAATGGCGCGCAGTGTCCCGGCAAATGCAGCCTGCTTCTTGGCATACGAGGTGACAAGGTCTGCTCTAGGGTGATATACTAAGATGGATGGCTTGTTCCATTCTTGACCCTTTTCTTCCGATTCATGTGACGACGACGACGATTATTCTCATCTGGACAGTGTACTTGTGTAACACAAAAGCTTTTACTTGGAAATTGGAATTTTGCTGCTGCTTTCTTTGGCCATGAGACAATTAAGCTGACAAGATATGCCTGATGGTTGTTACCAAGTTCAGATGCCTCCTTTTGCGGATGCGTGCATCTGACGCTGCTGCGACTTTGCGTTGGCAGCGATGCGCCTACAGATAGGATCATAAATTGTAGTAGGAGCTGATGATTTTTCGATTCCTGTTGGATTCTGATGATAGCCGCAAGGATGAAAAGGACGCCGAAATCGACAGACAGCGCAGGCTAGCTTTTACTTATGCGAGAAAAAGGTGGGAGTCCGTTAATCTGCTCACGATTCGTGGATGTGAATGTGGTAGCATCAATCTCTTGCAAACACCTCCCAACTTGCCCCCTTGTCCGTAAATTAGGCTACTCTTCTTTTTGGGCGTAGCTATTTTGTCTTGAGAATTCTAGACAGGTGTGAATCGCAACGGGGTGGTGGCGCAGTTGGCTAGCGCGTAGGTCTCATAGCTAAACACGCGAGTGATCCTGAGGTCGAGAGTTCGAGCCTCTCTCACCCCATTTTTTCTCCCTTTTTGTTTTTGATCTCATCTTAACAAATTTCTAAACACTTCATCCCCGTTTGGAACACAGGAATTTTCCTGTAAGATCCTATGTTGCTCTGCAAAAGCTCGGAGCTACCCGTTCTCATGGTCCATTAGCAATGATTTTCCTTTCTAATAAAGTTACCTATGCAAAGCTATATCCTGATTGGAGCGTGAATCTTTTGTAACAGGGAGATTTTGCAAGCACACAGAAAAGAATCGTATTGTTTCCTACGGTATATACAGGTGAAATTCCCATGCTCCAAAAAAGGAGTTCAGAAAAACCAGCGACATATCCCAGATATGTTGGAATAATGGAAGCCATGGATTGTCAAAGTCGAACTGGCTGTCCCCCGGTTACTTATTAGTGCGATCGACCGTCCCCCTTGGCCATTGGCTTAGGCGCTTAGCAGTGGAGTTTCAGATCCACTTGGAAAGGACGGCAATGGCATTGGCATTGGCATTGGCATTGGCATTGGCATTGGCATGCATGGTTTTGCCTGCCACCAGCGGCCCATCCCCAATGATACTCCTATCTATCTTATACTTCTGCTACAGAAGTGACATCCAATGTTAGAAAAAAAAAATTGCATGCCACTGCGAATTGCACAAATTCTAATTACATTATCCCTTGTGTCACTGACATGCAGAGCCCAGGCCTACATATCATTAAGACAAAGAATGTCATACCTCGGATCCTAAAAACTTACCGTAGCAAACAAGGAATTGGCTCTGATATTACCGTAGCACATTCGAACCCCCTACTAGAACCAGCAAGCAACGGTAGCTACTACTAGCAGTACATCGGATTTTTTTTTTCTTGATGTCATTTGAGCACTGGCAGTAGCATGTTAGCAGGCAGCACATAATAGCATAGTTGCCTTTGAGAATATCTGTTAAGATGGAATATGTGACATGATATCCTGAGGCCCAGAGGAGAGGGGGGTCTTTTCTGGATTTGATTAGCAGGGCAAGTTGGGCAAGTTGATGAGGGAGGGTCAGTGTCCGAAAGACGGTGCCATGTGACAGTGCAACTGCCTCCTCCTATCCTAGCAGGCTTTAATATTTCTGCCACCGCCTCCAGCTGCAACCACCATTGTTTCTGTCCAGTAAAAAATGCAACCGATCCCTATCTCTCTCATCAATCAATCCTTCGTTTGCAGTCCCTCTTGAAAGTTTTTCAAAAGTGCACCCTCGTTGTAGGCTGTGCTGTTGCAGTCTCAGGGAGCACTGATTCTTATGAATGAATGCATACATGTCGATTTCTACCTGGTGTCAATTCCTTAGGGAGTTGCATTTGTTGTCAGCTTTTAGCTGTGGTTGCAAATGTTCTGTTCTGACGTCCATCAAACTATCGAAGCGAAAGAAGGAATCTGAATAAAGTGATGGAGTTGGAAAGGTTGAGAAGAGAGACGATTGGGTTGTTGCTTGGAGGATCTAGTGATTAGCCTTTTAATGATGCCGGATTGCGAATGAAGCAAGGGGATTGGTTAAAGAGGATCCCCACTAATAGCAAGTGGAGCACCTAGAAAAACAAATTGTTGTTCCAGAGTGCCCTAAGCTTTTGAGTCCTTAACAGTGCTTCTATGTATCACCCTCCTTTACAAGTTACACAAATTTTAAAGCAAACAAAGGAATAAGTAATCACTATTCACCTTTCATTTATGTTTTAATATTTATATAATTTTTAAATAGTGATGCATAGAAGCATCTCCCAAAATAAAATTGCCTCCTAAATCTTTTTTTTTTCACTTCTAGTAAGACACTTGAAGCAAGAAAATTGCCTCCTCAACATCTATCTACTAGCTTTGTCCTTCCCTGTCTGGGTCTGTAATCACTAACTACTAAGTAACGGCGTTGCATGATATGGCTTCTGCAAGGCACAGCCAACACAAAAATGCAACCTACGGAGAGGTGAGCTGATACAACCCCACACGTCACTATCTTTGGTAGCATGTAAGTCTTCAGCTTATTACCCAGCAAAGACACGCCTTGCCGAGGAATGTGCACATCAGAGTACCATAGCAGATTCAATTATAGTGGATTTTATAAACAAAGCAGCGGAAATATAGTTTTACAGTTACATTTGAGACAAAACTAACTTAACTCCAACTAACAATAAGGATTTCACCCAAAGATGAACCACTGCCGAATGCTATCGTCTATATGCTGCTTCAATCTGCATCACCATCTTCAAGGATTTGGTTTGTCGCATTAGAGCTTCTAGTTCCATTCTTCTCTTGACTGAAGTCGGTCATTATGTTTGTCTTGGTATTCGGGAAGCATTCTTGGATGTCTATCGAGTTAGCAATCTAACAAGAAGAATACAATATAGGGATGAGTACGAAAGGCATTTAACAAATCCAATTTAGCAAACCAACAAATACATACTCATAATCCAGTCTTCACTTATATTTCTACTAAACCACCAAGGACCAAAGTCCACCAGGATATCATGCATCTTTGGAAAAGGAGTTGGCTGAAAAAGATTCAAGTTGAATTATTAGAAAGCTACTGTTCATAAGACACCATAGGACATAACCTCCTATAGGTTCCCTTTCTTGACATGTGTTTATTGTAGTGTGCAATGGCTGTTTGTTCCAGCCTTCTGCTTGTAAAAAGATTCAAGTTGAATTATTAGAAAGCTACTGTTCATAAGACACCGTAGGACATAACCTCCTATAGGTTCCCTTTCTTGACACAGTCGCATTTCTACCCGAAACAGGGAGTGACTATCATAATTTATATACTCTGCAGAGGTGCGCTACTTTACCCACGACTGTCTTAGTCTTTATGTAGATTGATTAACACACTTCCTTTGGTGTGTGACAAGACTAAAGACACAAGACCTTTCATGAAAACCCTTTGCCAATATATCTGCCCGGTGAACATAAAGCTTTCCGTTGTAGTTGGACGTCGTCTGCTACACCACCGTGCATATAGCACACCTTTTCATTTCATCTAATCACATCCCTAATGTCCTTATGGGTACTAACATCTACCCCGTGTTACATATAGATTACACTCCATGTAGAGATATGACATTTAAGACAGCATTAGCAAGCTTAGCCTGCCCATAACAGGTTTATGGTTAATGCGCTGTTTACGGCGCTTGAATGCCTTATGGTAGTTGTTATTTAATCTTAAGGTGATATCCCATATGTAGGGGAGGCCTTGACAACCACAACATCATTCCATTCACTGACCTCCCACTACCAGCCATATAATATAATTCAATCCACCAGCTGGTCCACTAGCCGGCCAACCATCCAAACATAATTCCATTATATAATCAAGTTTAATTGTTCTCTTAGAAAGTAAACTACTTTTACCATGCATGTGATGAACTAAGTTGCAAATACGTGATAAGAACTTAGCAAGACAGCATGATCCAAGGATTGGGCTTGCCTGATATCGAAAGAATTGAAGACCAAGAGATTTAGAAACTGAGGGTTCAAGCTTGAGTAGCAGATCCCAAGTTACTTTTATTTTGGAAGAAGGAAAAATACAAACAGAGTCCAATAAGGACTAACACATAATGAAAACATGATGCATATGCAGATATTGTGATTCTACTTGACTAAGGCTATCACAGATTACTCTGACTCTCATTCTAAAGTTGTATCGGTATTTTTACAAGAAAAGGAAAAGGAACAAGAAAAGTTTTATCCAGCTTCTCTTAAGGTAACTATAATGAGAAGAGGGTTTTAAGTTGCAAATTTAAAGAAATATTTTTTATGTTTAAGTTTCAAAATAGAAACACCAAACTTAGTTATTCATTGAAGCAAAAGATATAATTGAAAAATAAACTACCTGTAAGTTTGTCTTCTTAAACAAAAGATTTTATGTTTTAGTTCAAAAACAATAATTGAAAAATAAACTACATGTAAGTTTGTCTTCTTAAATGAAAGGTTTTATGTTTTAGTTTCAAAACAAAAAGGCTAAACTTAGTTATTGTAACATTCCAAATTTTAGCCTTCTAAAATTTGTCCTAAGTTTTTAAAATTTTTGTGAATTTAAATTTGAGCTATCAAGTGCAAGTAAATAATTTGAATCAAAATTTTAAGTTGAAATAAGTTCAAAATAATTTATTTGGGTTGCAAATGCTTAAAAGTATTTTTGAGAATTTTCTGAAATTTTTCCTAATTTATTTGATATTTATTTTGGCATTTTGCTTTTTTCGAAATTTTCTAAAAAGAAACATCTTTTTAATTGGTTTAATCCCGCGTGGGCCGCATTCCCCGCGGCCCACTCCTGTTGCGTCGCTAGCCTGATCCTTTTTCTTCCGCCGGACCGCTTCCTCGCATGCGCCACGTCGGCCCACCTCCTTCTCCCAACCCACGCCGCGCCGCTGGACTCAGAACCCCCCGCCGCGATTTTCGGGCCGTTGCCGCTGTATCCGGACTGGCCTCCCTCGACGTCCACGCATATTTAATGCGCCGTACCTGCCCCTCTCTCTCTCGTTTCCCGAGACTCATCGCATGTGCGCCGCCCGAGCTCATCTCTCGCTCCGCCGTGACCGTGTGCTTCTCCGCCGCCTTCGGTGAGTCTCCGCCACGCTCGTTGGTTCCGTCGAGCTGCCCGCAACACCCTCTCTCTTTTGCCCTGCGCTATGCCCTGATCCGTCACGTTTTGCCCCTCGACCGAAGTCATCTTCCCCGCCTCTGGCGTGCCCGCGCCGCCCGTGCCGCGCTGGTGCCAAGTTAGTGCCACGCGTCGCCATGTGCCGCCTGCGTTTGCGCCGATCCGCTTCGCCTCCCGCCCGGTCAGTGCCGCCTCGACTCCCGTGTCGCACCACGTCGCTCGCCGCGTGGCAACCGCGTCAGCGCATGTTAGCCCTAGTCGTTGCGTGGCATACACGTCAGCAAAGTTCGCCACGTCGCCCTTGGTCCCCTCAGTGGACTCAGTCCACCGTGAGTCGAGCCACTGATTTATTCTTTTTCCCAAAAATCCGAAAACTCCAGCCAATCGCAGATCGCCATATGTCAGTCTCTTTATTTTCTGATCCGAGGAACTTCCAGGAGCCCGTTCTCCTTCGTTCGAGCTCCGATTCCAGTGATTAAAATTTCTAAATTCATGATCTATCTTCCAGAACCAATATTTTCAATTTTTGAATTTTATTTCAATTTATTTTATTTATTTGCCTCGTTTCGTGTGTAGATGACGCAGTCAAAGCCCAATCGAACCGGCAGTCGGAAGTAGATCCAGCAGGAGGCAACGAAGGCAAGTCTTCCTTGAACATATTGATCCCAAATTTACAAAATGCTATGTTATTTTTAAATTATGCATGCTTACTTTATGCAATGTACTTTAAATATAGTTTTAGGGTATAGTTAAATACCAGAATTTGTTATACCCTCATTGGTATTGATCATGTCGAACCTTTGTCACCCTAGATAATATAGCTATTTTATTTGGTGATAACCAGTAGAGTAGCATGGGACGGTAGAATTGCTTAGTCCAGCTTAAACGTTTCGGTATTATGCCATTATGAGAATCATTTCAATCATTGTTTAAACTTATTTGTGAAGTCGCAGCAATTGGTGTTGTTACTGTTATTTAAATGAAATAAAAGTGGAAAATATGATTTAGACCAGGGCGGATGGATGTTTGGCAGGTGCAGAAAGCACGAGACCTTGGAATGTGAATGTTCTGCCCTAGTCAATTAAGGACCGAAGCATATGTTATCATGGACCAATCACTATCGTACAACCACACGTCTATATGGGTACGACCTGGCTAATTAATTTGCGCATCTCATTATTAGCTTCGCCAGTTGTTAGATGCCAGATGTAGACAGACGCAAGGGGGGCTTCCGACTGGGCAACTAGAACCCTTCGGCGGTGAAACCTTAGCGGGCGAAGTTAATAGTGAGGTTGTACATTGTAAAGGCCTTGTCATGATCTCTCTGCCGACACACCAAAGGAAGTGTGTTAATTGC
Organism: Otatea glauca; assembly: GCA_036346275.1. Classification (NCBI taxonomy): domain Eukaryota; kingdom Viridiplantae; phylum Streptophyta; class Magnoliopsida; order Poales; family Poaceae; genus Otatea; species Otatea glauca. The sequence goes on from CM070729.1 coordinate 627,409, forward strand.
ATGGCAACAAGAGACGATCATGTCTTGTGGGTAAAGCTGTACACACTCTGCAGAGTTAAAACTACTTAAGTAGCCGTGCTCACGGTCAAGGGTAGGCGAGGTACGCTTGCACGTTGTAGATTTTATGGTTTTGTTTTAAATGAGAATGATGGTTTGGGAATCCATGAGCAGATAGAACTCTCGGATTATGGTTTGGCAGATGGAGCCAGTCATGTAGATAGAACCTGTTATAGTTGTCATTTCAAATTCAGTTATTACTCAATTACATTTTCATCAAATGATGGTTTGTGAACTTACTATTGGTATTTAAAGTTAAATTTTGTTTTATGCTAAAAGAACCATATTATGCCTTCAATTGTTTATCCTTGCATATAGTTATCATGTATGTTTTCAAGACTTGCGGAGTTTATTTTGTACTCACCCTTGCAACATCCCCAACTTTCCACAGAGGAGTGCGCAGAAGCTGAAGGTGACTATGAGTTCTTTGCTTGTGGTTACGACGAAGATGATCTGGAATGCTAGGACGCGTACCCCAGTCGATTGCCTATTAGGCAAATGGATGGGCTTATCCTGCTGCTATTATTTCGTTTCCACTGCTTCTTATTGAACTCAAGCCAAGAGGATGTTTATTTGTAATAATTGGCCATAAGGCTGATACATTTTTGCTTAATTAATATTATTTGATTCATGATATGGATATGTTGTCATCACTGTTTTCACTGTGTGTTAGCTTTTCCTGGACTAGCAATATTATCACCAATCCTCGTGTAGCTAGCAACTTCACTTTATATTCGTGCTAGCTTTGCCCTGTTCATGGGCTAATCATTTGCCACTGTTGGTATAACATGACATAAAATTCGAGATCTTGCCTCTCATAGATCCATTGGGTGGGAGGTTGTGCACGAGTATCCGGGATGGCATAATCGTAGTAATCATATGAGCCATAACTCCCTTGCGTCTTAGTGACGCTGTACGAGCTAGAACTATCCTGCGGTGCGTCACGACTATGTCAAACGCACACCAACTTATGAAGCTTCTTGTAGGACAGGTGGTTGCGAACTTTAGTGTAGATGAACGCAAACACACTACTCCAATTGCACTCGCATCCGCTAGAAGAAGCGCAATGCGAAACGATCCGCTGAGCAAACTTCTAGAGCATGGGTGTGTCCGAACTGAACACTCCCCACCAATGTGTTGCAAGTTAACGACGACAACGGTAAGTACGAGGTGCAAATACAATAGTAGTATTATATTTAAGATGTCATAAGGAAAATACCAGGGAAAGTTTTGGGATCATGTGCCATCCTCTCAGCTAGTGCACTCACAAACATTCCAACCTTCCTTCTGTAAAGATCGGCCTCGTGAAGAGCTTGAACGGCGCTATCAGTATCATCAGCAAGTACTTCGAAAGTATCCTAGAGATCTAGCAAAAAGGTGTTGGTCGTGCCGTACACATAGTGTGTCCGAGGGTTTCAAGACAGTAGCTGCATGAAGTTCAATGGAACATATCGATACAAGTATGTAATGTATATGCAAGTATAAGATATTTTGTTCTAGAGAAAAATGTATTACCGACGTTCACATAAGTATCTCGCGTTAGGTCGGTCATTCTTGGGTACACGACATCTATGGATTGGTTGAATGTAAGTGGAGAGTCATGGAACAAGTTAATATATTCATGTCGCATTATGTTATACCCTAGTTCAACCTAATACTGGAAACCCGAGCGAAAATAGACAAAATTCCACGGAACATGGACAAATCCGACATAAAAATTGCTCAGAAACCCTAGAAATCGACGCATGCACAAAATATCGATCTATCGAACACAAATCGACATGACCAACAGAAAATCAAGCTTAGAGCGATTTTCGATGGTCCGACAGCGATAAACTGGTCAGCAACGGACGGATCTCGTCAGAGCCAGCGGGGAAGTGTTCAGGGGATTGGAGAGTAATGTCGGAATGCAGTGAACGGTTGTCGGAACCAGGGTTCCAGTGTTATGGTTGTGTTCCCAGCGTTCGTGGGCCGGACATTGTGCACTGCACTGCACTGTTTGTTTTTTTTTTCCTTTCTGATGTAACTATTAAGCTAGTAACATATAGAGCTAAACATGAACAAGGCAACGCAGAGCGTCTCCAAGGTAAAAAAAAAATAGCTACCAGCTCATCTAGGGTCTGGACAGATGAAAATTGGAGTAAATATTACTCTATTCTCAAGTAAATCAAAGAAATTTTGCTGCCTCCAAAACATCAAACCAGTAATAACCATCATCGTCATCATGAATCAAGAAATGCTAAAACAAGAATGGAAGTAGAGCAATGGACATTGAGTAAATGAGTAGCACTAGCTAATGGCAACTGGCTTAAATCATTCTATGAGGCTATGGATGAAATGAAGCACCCACATGCAAAGTAAGCTGAATTCCTCCGATTCCAATCACGCAACAAAGGTAAAAATTCCAAGGAAATGAGAAGGTAAAGAAAGCGAAGGAAGGAATCCACGAACAAAAGAAGGATTTTTATTACAGGCAGCACCCCAGAAATCACACCTATTTGAAGCTAACCCCTCCATCCATCACCGAACGACCCCCTCCGACAGAAGTAAAATTACAGCAAGGTCCAAAACTTGTTTCCTCTGGTCCTTCTTTCTCCATTTGGCCGCCCGCTGCTGTTATTCCGCCGCCGGCGGAGGAGGCGGTGCTGAGGCGGCGGCTGCGTTGGCCTCGGCGACGGACTTGAGCTTCTGGAGGTTGAGCCTGACGACGGTATCGGCGAAGAGGCGCGTGTCCTCCTCGGTGTTGCCCTCGGGGACGTCGACAACGTAGGACTCGAGGACGACGGTGCAGATCTCGGCGGGCGGGGCGAGCTCGGAGACAGTGGTGACGGATCGATAGTTGCGGACGCGGTGCTCACCGCCGGTGATGGTGAAGCCGAAGACCATGCGCGCGTCGTCGAGGAGGTCGAGGCGCTCGGTGCTGGTGCTGGCGGGGAGGCCGGAGATGACGCTGACCTCGCGGAGGCGGCCCGGGCGAAGGTCGTCGCCGGCTTCGGGGTCCGGGCGGAGGGAGCATCTGCGGATGAAGTGCTTGTAAACCTGGGGGCAGTCGAAGCGGCGGACGACAGCCCAGACGGCGGCGGGCGGCGCGTGGATGCGCTGCGCGAGGAGGGAGGAGCACTGGCCCGGCCCCACGGCGTAGCGGTGGTGCGCCTCCACCGTGGGCTGCAGCTGCGCGTACTCCGCCACCGTGAGGCCCAGCCCCGCAGGCACCTCCGCCGCCGCAGGCTGCTCCATCGCCGCAGCTACAGCGACAGCTGCGACGGGATGGGTGGGAGAGCAGAGGCCGCAGCCGAGGCTTGGGACAGTGTGAGGAGCCGTGCGTGGTGATGGCCGATTTGTTCGGGAGCTGGACTGTATTTAATACTCCGCTCCACTAGGGCGAGAACAGATGGAGAGCGTCCATTTTTTTTTTTTCTTCTTCTTCTTCTACTACCCAGTACCGGCGCTCTTCGCTTCTCTTTTTTTAGAAGAAAAAAAACACTTCTATTTTATGCGTATTCTCTTTGGACTTTGGAGGCTTCTCTTTTGGGGAGGCTTTTCCATTTGCGTGCTTTAATACCTATGCAATTTAAGCGGTTTTTATTGTTTTAGATTGTTCGATTGAGAGGATGGACGGTTCGGATCAACAAAAAACAGGATGAGCATTGTTTTGCTACGGTACCATAAACAGTGTTTTTCGCAAAATATGAGGTGTTTCAATACTTTTCTTTTTATTAGTTGCACATGTATTGAAGCATGAATGAAAGAAAGATGCTTATTACTTATCCTTTTGTTGCTTTAAAATTTGTACAAATTATATTAAAAGTGAAAACACTAAAACACTTCTCAAAATCTATATAGTATTTTCAGCCCGATCGAATCGATCGGATAGTCCCTCCTTTTGCGTCGGGTGGGTTTGTTTGTAATTTAGTCCTATTCGTGGGGTCCTCTTTTTTACGTGCTGGCTGTGAGATTGATTATCTGGGATCCTCTGTGCTGTGAACGAGCTGTGATAACCGGTAATGTGGGTCGACCAACCCAAGATCAACCGTATTACTAGCTACTCAAGCCACCCAAAATGCAACTAGTCTCAATGTTTCTTTTACATACATTCTAAGAGAAGTTTCTTGTAAGCTTGTTAGATGTGCTTTTTCATGTTGATTGATGCGTCTTTTGCAAACCATAGGCGCATGAATTGCATCTATTTTTGTCTTTTTGTTTTTGAGTTGGAGCATTATCCTGAACTAGCAAAGCGTTGATATCTCTATGTTTTCGACCGAGGGTTATTCAAATGATATAAATTTATACTCTCTTTTTTTCTCTTTTGCCGAGGCTGCTCTTCTTAATCGTATTGCATGAAAGAAGTGGACACACGCTAGGATACAGCGGCAAAAAGATATGTATTCATATTTTTTTCCAAGGATATATCCACTCTCACTAGCCGTGAGTTCTCTAGAATTTTTTTTTTATTTTGACCAGAAACTCTGGCATTTAGTATAGAAGGAGAATAACAGCCGGGTTACAGACGTACACACATCCACACACGTCCACGCACGCACACACTGTACTTGACTCTATACGCACCCGAGCGAGTCTAGAGACTCGAACCCGAGCGGGTAGCTCACTCACTCGCGTAGCTAGCCAATCGGGCACTCGCTCGTTCGCATGCGATGCATGAACGCTCAGTTGGATTGGATGGTGGTGTATCGTTGTTGTGGAATTTGACAAGTATAATCAGGTGCCTTTTAGCAACGACGATTTGCCAAAATTTTATCTGGTCGGATTTGGAAGCGAAAGAAATGGAGACGATTGGTGAAGGGGTAGGGTTAACAAGTACAGTATGAGGTGGTGGGTGGGACCAGATGAGACTTTTTTTCCGTCAAAAAAAGGTGCGCATGTGGGCCCGCTGGTTTCTCAAATGCAAGGTTTGAAAATCCAGTTTCGCAATAAATTTCGTCCCTGGCCGGATCGCGAAATTTTGGAAATATTTCGGATGAAATTTGAATTTAAAAATTCAAATCCGGTCCATTCCGGATAAAAAAATCCGAAATTCCGCGAAAAACCCCAAAATTTTGGGTTTTTTGCACCGGCTGAAAAGTGGTCTAAACATTAACGAAAAATTTTGAAATTTTATTTGGAGGTTACTGACACATTTCTGATGTTCTCACAAAAATTTCAGCTGATTATCACATCTGAGAAATTTTTAAAAATTCGTAGAGTGGTACTATTCTGATAAAACACTGACCGACAAGTTTGATCCGAATGGAAAATGGTACAAATTAAGTTATAAACTGTTGAAATTTTCTTTCATGGTTATGATCTATAACTAATGTTCTCACAAAAATTTCAGCTGATTATCACATGTGAGGAATTTTTAAAAATTCGGAGAGTGGTACTGTCCTGATAGAACAATGACCGACAAGTTTGATCCGAATGGAAAATAGTACAAATCAAATTAGAAACTATTGAATTTTTTTTTGCATAGTTATGATGTATGTATAATGCTCTCATAAAATTTTCAGATGATTATAAAGCTGTATGAATTTTTAAAAATTCTAACAGTACTACTGCCATGTTAAAAGGCTTACCGGCAAACTTGAACAAAATGAACAATTATGTAAACTATGTTAAAAACTTTTGAAAATTTTTGTGGATGGTCCTGATATAACATTAATATTTATTTAAAATTTTTAGATGATGATCATTCTCAAATAATGTTTAAAAATTCAGACAGTGCTACGTCCTGATAAAAATCTGATGATCAATACATAGATTTGCTTTAGCAATAAAAAAAGTTTAAATTTTTTGAAAATTTTACAAAATGGTTATAAGGAAGTTATTAATATCCCATAAAAATTGTGATTCATGATCACACTCCAGTGAATTTATAAAATTCTTACAAGGCACAATACCATTTATGTTCTTTTTTTATTTTTGAAATATAATATAACAAACGAAGTTCAACGCTTACATAGATTTGATTGACCAAAAAAACAAAGTTTGAAATTTATATAATGGTACTGAGTCAATTATTAATCTCTCACAAAAATTTTACTAGATCATAATCACACTCAGGAAAATTTATAAAATTCTGACAATATAACTGTTCCAATTATGTTCATTCTGTTTTTGATTTTTTAAAGATAACGAATGAAGTTAAATTATTTTGAAATTTTGTATGTATGATTATAAACTACTAAGGATAGTATCATAAAATTTTCATATTATTATCAATCTTGTAAAATTTATAAAAATCTGACAGTGTTTCTGCCAAAATTTTAAAATGTTTAAAAAATTCGATTTTTCAACAAATTTTCATAGGAGATGACTTTCTTAAGGGTTATTGGACCAAATCCAGTCAAATCCGGCCAAATAACACGAAGTTTCACTGAAAAAAATCGATTTTTTGGGTTACTGTAGCAATTTCAATTTTTTTTAAAAAAATTCAGCCGGTACTTTAGATTTCGGGGTGGTCCGAAATCCGAAATTTCGTCGAAATTCGCCGAAATTTGGAACCCTGCTCCAATGAGCGTTGCTAGTGTTCACAAAACCGTTTTTAAGAAAATCGCTCAAGATTCGAAATTCGAAAATATCAATTGGAAAATCATTAGAAACCGTAGGGTTAAAGGATAAAAAATTTTGAAAAAAAATTCAAAAAAAAACCAAAAACTTACCAACCAATTGAATGTTCCTTATAGAGATTTTCGCTCAATTTCTTTAAAAATCGAGCGATTTTCATCGATTTTTGACCTATTTACGTCGCATAAAAGTTTTCGAATTTTTTGAATTTTTTTTCGAATTAGGCCGGTTTTGAATATCGAACCGTAGCAGTACAGTCGAAAACCACGGTTTTCAAGCAATTTTCGTCGGTTTTTTAAACCCTGAGCGTGGCAGAAACATGGCCTTAGCTCTAAGAGGAGAACCTGGCTCTTTATAATAATAATTGGCCAGATGATGCTTATTAATCACTTTACTAGTAGTACTAAGGGTACTCCTAGTGCTCCTAGTCAGCTGTTTTTAAAGATGAGCCATATAAAATAAAGAGTGATGTGGAGTAGTTAATGAGGGAAGGGAATAAAGCTGTATCTCATACAAGATGCAGTCTATTTGAGAGGACCAAGAAGCTAGAAACAATTTTGAAACTGCATTATGAATTGAGCCGTTTCAATTTTACTCGTTTTGTAGTCATGTATGGATCATTTGTACCATTTGAGAGGACCAAGAAGCTAGCCACACACGAAAATAGATTACAATTGATCTTTTCTCACATGCAACAATAAATAATCTTGTTGGCTCTATAGATACAACTTATACATACTATGCATTAGGGTAATTATACCAGAGCATCTATTTAATTCGTTCTCTCGTCTCCTTAAAAACAGTTTTAGAAACCATGCAGAGAGTGCCCTAATGCTCCTCCGTTTCTTTATAAACAATGTTACTTTCCATTTTTACGATCTCCGAAAGGTGATTTTGACTATAGTATCGTCAAACAATAGTGATGACAGAGAAAATGTTGCTTCGAGAGTACATGACTGATACAGATAGATAGTTTTGATAAACATCATCCGGATGTTTTCTTAGCAAAAAAACATCTAAATTCTAGAGTATTAGATCTGCGGTGAGATCCATAAGACGTGAAGGGGGTGGGATTGTGTTTTGATGAATGATTTGATAATTTGATCTAAAGGTCTAAAATTTGGATGTTTGTAAAAAACAAAAACATCTTGACGAAGGTAAAAAAAAGGGGTGAGGTGGAATTGTGCGCGTTGTGATGCGTGCATTACCGGGAAGGAGAAGGACCACTGGTCCGGTCCGGATACGCATGCGATGCGGCCTCTTGAATTGATACTGCCTCCCACCTCCATCATCATCTACATAGACTATACGTAGCACAGTGGAGGAGTACGATGCATCTCTTTCTGTATCTCCGAGTGAGCATGCAGATCTGCCTTCCCTTCCCTGCCTCCTCCTATCCTACGCTACGTGTGGTCCGCAACCCGCCGCCGCCGCTGACGATTGATTTCTGTTGATGCCGTGGGAATTGTGGATGTGAAATGCGTGAGATTCCGATGTGTTTCGCAGGTGGCATGCACCCGCGGTCTGCTTGCGCCAGGTACTGTTGCTTCCAGTCTAATACCCTTTGCTTTGCTTTGCTTTGCTTTGCTTTCTGAAAATTAATCACCACCGTTGTTCCTTAGATGAATTAATACGAGGCTTAAGTAAGAAAACCTGATGTTGCAAATATCAAATCATGAGCAACGTGTAACACATCTTTGGTGCCTGCCAATGAGGGTTGGCTGCAAGAATCAGTTCTGTTCTGTGATATGGTCGGTTGAATGAACTCAAATCACCAATGTTGCCTTATCTCGATATGTTGTTGTCTAGTTCAATTGGATATTTGGATCGTATTGGAGATGAGCTTCATACGCTATTTTGTCGAGTGTACCCATTATGCCTCTTACACAACAAGATGTGTCTTATCTTTCGAGTCTCAAAATGCTCATATCTAATCAATTGTTTGTTGATACTGGACATCCACACAATACTAGGGTTGCATCGCTGCTATCACCTACCAGATTGTCACTAAATCGTGTTTCTTCTGTGTTGCAGTGTTTCTGCTATGTACTATGCGACATTGCTGCTCCATGTGTGTCTTCTTCTTTTTTTGAAAATTTGCTAGAAGCTCTGCTAAGAACAACAACAGTCAAACTACAAACACACCCACCCACACACATACACACACGCACGCCTGCCTCCACTCGACTCTACACTGCACTCGAACGCGGGCGTGCTCGGCCTCGCTCCATAGAGGGCATTGCCACGCTTCCGACAAGGACAAGAAGTGAAGACCATGAGAGTGATGGACATGGAGTTATGCTGCATTAACTTGTACAGGATTGTAGTGATGGAGATAATCCTGTTTCAATACCCGGTGCGTGTGTGCGCTACTTATTGCAAACTGCCAGTATATATGGAGTAGTAGTGGTGTCAGTTTTACCGTTCATCTAATGTCAGCATCTATTCATCTCGTATTATGTGAATTCTTGTTATTGTCATCCAATTTACTCTAACGCCTTGAACTCTGCAAATATGCAATGTCCATAGCCCGCTTTAAAGGTTAAACACGTTGCATTTACGATTGCCTGTGTGTTGTGCCCCTTTGTTTCCCACACGAGTCTCTTCGTTCCTCGGTGTGCCACTTGGGATTCTGCAACTAGTATTATTGGAGAAATAAACCAGGTTTGCTCTCTGCTGTATATACAAGGGCCACGTTTTATGGTAGTCACACGTGCAAAGTGGAAAAGAGAAGCCCTGCAAGGAAAAATGGTGAAGATAGTGGAGATTGAAGAGCAGCTTGATGCTGGTCAAGATGACGATTGCTATGAGATAGACCCTGCCGAGTTCGCTAAGAAGGTGCATCTCAAAGAATCTGTTGATGTGATTATAGTAGCTACCAAAGGACATGTACGTTCTTTCTAATTCTTTGTTATTTTCATTTGCTTTGCCTTTTCCAATAATTTCACAGATTATTTGACCACTGGAATTTAGATTTTTTTTTTATCTGTTAACTCTAGCTGCAAATGAATGAGAAGGCACCTCAAGGAAATTTTAAAATAGAAATGTTTAAGAAATTTTTGCTGATTACTAAAAGAATATATAGTCGTCCTGATCCAACCATGAACGACCACAACATTTTTCCTGTTATGGTCTGTAGATCAAAGTGGATGGAAGTAAATCAGCCGGAGGATTGTGCAAAAACTTTGAATGGCCACAACTGTGAGGATCAGTGTTACTCGGACATCCGAATCTTGTGTCCGTGTCCGAGTAACACTAGTGAGGATACATGCAACTCCGGCGTTGCCAATGCCAATGACAAGTTGCATGAATATGCTGCTGGCGATTGCGTGGATAAACCATATGAGATTGACGAAGATGAAGCTACTCTCCACAAGGTGGAGAGTGACGAGGACAAGTGTTTGTTTGAGAAGTTGTCTGCCTCTGCCAAGAATATCGCTGATGTTCTGAATGATGGCAAATGTCTCCATGTCAACGAAGATGGGCGCCGCTTTGAGGTTATTCCTCGTAAGTCAGTGGTGAAGTGCGAACCTCAGGACCGCAATGGCGTCGAGGAAGATGTGTATTGCCCTGGGATGGATGACTTCAATCACGACGAGCTATACCCTGAAGATTACAGAGTATTTGACGAGGAAGACGATGATGACGTTGTTGTAGTCGGGAGAGAGGCTGTGTGAGCGGGCTTCATCCCTTGCATGATCTCTAGTACTAAATCACCACTATGTATTCAGTATTTTAAGTATTATTTACAAAGAGAAAAACGGTGTATGAAATTATCCCAAATTCTTCAGATAAGAGTGCCAACTACGAAGAAAACAAATTTCTTGTGACTTCAACTGTTTGATCTTTGATGGTGCAGACTATATATGCGCACGGGTAAAAGCCTCTAACATCTGCCCCATATAATGATGAATAACTAGGTGGCACTGAGAGATCTTCCTCATCCAAGGCACTTGTGTGCAAATCTCCCCTTCAGTACGACTTCTCATGAGAGCCACTGTAGCAAGGTATTCTGATTACCCAACCCGTGGCTCTTTTTCCTCGTATGTTTACAATCACAAATCTTTTTCAGTGCCAACAATTGGCTGTTCTGCACGATGCAGTGTTACTGCTCACTGTGCGAGGTGCCTGCTTCCAGTTGCCCAAAGTGGAAAGGAACAGGACGGCACTGCGATGCTACCGAGCGAAGTCAGGATTCATCATCATCCACTTGATCGCACCAATATACATGTGATCAGATTGTAAGTTCAACTGAATTTTTGACTGAATATAATTCCATTTAGCAAAAATAATAGATCAAATCACAAGTAAGAGCAGAGAGCCGGACAGATGAAAGATCAACACGAATAAATCAATTTCACCAAATTATTTGCACTTGAAGCGCATAGGTTTACAAGATACATAACCATCATCATTTGTCCCAGGAAGACATAATTTTGGGGTAGCTGTCGGCTAATGAAATGATGGCATATCAATGAGCGGCGAGGGGTGGGGCTTTGAAACAAATTCTCACCCCAACTGCTCCCAGATAAATTATAAATTGTTTTAGCTGCTGCAATACAGATAAATCAATGGCCTGGTTTGAAGCCATTAATTATGGGTGCCCCGTTAATTGCTGGGGCGAAACCTCTATTCTTCTTGATATATGCAGCATATTCACCGTAATGCATGGTGTACAGGGTACTCTGGTAGCGGGTGACACCGATTTTCTTCCTCAATGACTCAGTGATGGTGCCATTGTAACCCGCCTTCCTCATGAGTGAGTCGATAGTCTCTAGATGTGTCCATCCTGCCAGGTACCAGGCCTTAAGTTATACACAGTTCGATTGTAATAGGAATGTACTGATCAAATGCTTTTTATTTGTTCTTCCATGCTCTTCAAATTGTTTTTCAGCCATATGAATTCGAAATACAGTGAAATCTCATGATTTACATATGCAGCACTTAAGGCGCTCTTACATTAATGGGGTACAGGTTGGAGGGTTTGCTAGACAAATGGCAGACTTCATATATGATAAGTTTCTTTTTTTCTGCCACACAAACCTAGCATACTTTGGTCCATGAAACAAAATTATTCTCCACAAAATCTCCTCTTGGTAACTCTGGATAGAAATTTTTCAATGGGTTTTGACTGGCTCCATGTAGCAGTTTTAAATATAACTAAAGAATTCAAGGAAACATTTATCAGGGGAAAATTAGCAGATAAGTATTCACCTTCATGTGCAGCAACCTCAGGTAAATAAGTTGCACTGCGTCTTATGTTGTAGTCTGGATCGGTGAATTCAATAACTAAACCATGCTTTCCAACCTGCAGTCGCATGAATTAAAACAGCTTTGATGCAAAAGTTGTCTGTAATTATAATTACCAAAGAAATCGAGAGATAATAGTATGTTGAAAGAGCAGTCTGCAGGAGCAAACCTCCCAATCAAGGTAGTTGAGTGCAGTTTCGTATTCAGTCAGTATAGATACTGTGCACTCTAAATATGGCAGCTCTTTCAATTGTATGGGAGGAAAGCGTCGGTCCCTCAGGGCACTGCTAGAGAGAGTATTTTAGTTTGATATGATTCAAACAATACAATGTGTGCAATGTTGCTTTGGTACCATTATAGAACAAGAAAATCTTCGAGTGATATTGATATTGACCATAGGTATCGTATTTCAGTAAGAAATTACAAGTGGATATCCGATGATCATACAATAGTTACCTAGTCAGCGCGTACTCCTTAAAGCCACTGACAATCTGACGGGCCTCCAAAGTTCCTATGCATCCCCGGAGGCGTGGTTCTGAACCATTGGTAGCCTTCTTCCAGGTGACAAACAGTGGGCTGAAGTTACAATTGACCCGTTGAATCCATAAATTGAATGTTACAGCAGCAATACCTTAATCAGAAATACCATATAAAATCTATATTGCCTTAATGTTCTTCGAGTTCCGTTTCAATAACATTTTATCAATGATTAAACTTTTAAAAAAAACACTACTAGGCTATAAAGGCATAAAGAAACAAGCGAATACATCCTATGCCCACTAACTAAGGAAAAAAAACTGTTTAGACTAGAAGTTTTTCCCTCCTTAAGATAATCTCAGCGACTGCAATGAAATCAATTCTCCTCCCCTACTTTTGGACAGAATCACATGAAACACCCACTCTAGTGAAAGGCGAAGAATAAAACCGTAGTAAATGTGGCTGCTCTGCTCTCTTTGTGTAACAAAAGTAAATGGTACTGTAGGATCGACTACTACAATCGGCAAATCCAGCAAGCAATTAATCGAAGCGGATGACAAATCACGGCCAAGAACATCCACAAAAACCGACCAAATCAAATCTACCCTGCCGCAAAGGCAAAAGGCTCCCCCTTTGTCCAAATCTACCGCTAATTGACCCAAAACCACAGCGGAATCGCCATAAAAGCCCCTCCTTTCTGCGTCAAGGAGGACTGGTCGTCAAGGAGGGCGGGGGAGGGCGCGGGGGTTTCACACGATCGCGATCGGAGGAGGCTTACTGGATGCCCTCCTCGAAGGCCGGCGACGATAGCTGGTCGCCGCTGTAGTGGGCGACGAGGGTGTCGAAGCAGTAGACCGCCATTTCCTCCGTGGCCACCACCATGCTGCCGCTACCGTAGGCCGCCGGAGATGTCTCGAGAAGGCGGCGGCCGCGTCGGAGACGGTGCGGTGGGGTGGGGGGACGTTGGAGAGAGGAGGAAGCGAGCGATGTGTTCGTCTTGTGTCGGGTTCCGCTCTTTGAGGTGAAAATCTGCGTATGGGTTTTCCTTTTCTTGGATGGACAGTTTTGCCCCTGTGTGTCGCGGGTTATTTACGTACGTTTCTGCGTGGGCCGGGAGGGCGCAGGGGTAGAAAGGGGATTTGCTTCGGCGCTTAAGACTCGTAATTAGAGTCATCATCGCCTTCCGATTCCTACTAAAATTTTTTGGAACCTGTTAAAATACGGCAAAATTTCTATAAAATTGTTGTGTTCTAAACGGATCCTAATCTGGAATTTATTCAGGAGGCCTCGTTTGTTTGTTTGCAGCTTTGAATTCCACTTAATGTTTTTTGTGTTCCTTTCCAGCTCGTTTTCCAACAGCATATCGGTGTTTTTTTTATATGTAGTAGTACATAAACGTACGATGAAATAGTGTATTTTTCTCAACGCTGTGAAAAGGTGTGTTTGGTTACTTAGATGAGGTTGGATGAGATATGACTATTCAGTCTCGATGAGATGGAGTCATCTAGTTGGCTGTTTGGTAGGGTGGATGAGCCAATTTTTTATTTGGTTGGATGGATGAGAATAGATATGATGAGTTAATTTTTTGTTTGGTTGGATGGATGGGTTACTTGTAATCAAGATTTTGAATTTTTTGATAAAATTTTACCGAAATTTGAATATCTAGACTAAATTTGACTGAAATTTTAATTTTCGGATAGAATTTGACTTTTGGACAAAATTGACCGAAATTTGAATTTTCGGACAAAATTTGGATTTTTAGATAAAATTTGACCGAAATTTGAATTATTGAAAGAATTTGACCACAATTTGACCGAGTATACCTTCATACAACAAACTGGATAAGCCCGTCCGACTTTTTTTTATAGCTCTATCCAGCATCTCGAGGGAATATTCCAAAAAACTGGATAACCATATCCCATCCATCCACTCATCCAAACAAATATATTACTCAAAATCCATAGATAACCATATTCCATCCACCTCCAACCAAACGCCACCTTTACACTCATTTGGCTAAGGCCATTGCTTATCTAACCAACGTTCTGAAGTTATGTATAAGAGGTGTTGCTTTAATTTGAACTATTCTGGATTTGAAAAATAAAATAGCATGGATCCTTATGGCACACCTTACTATACATTTATGAGTAAACTTCACGTATAAATTATTAGAAAACTACATATTTCAACTCGTATTTTACAAAACTACAGATTTTAAGAGAGCTTGTGTCATGAAACTACAGATTTTATTATTGATGGATTCTTCTAACGGGTCTAATAGTATATGCCTATATGGCAGCTTCACACGCCTCTATTTCCTGTTTCACTCGCGCTTGCGACTGTCATGTGAGTCTATACTGTGAAATAGAAACAATCAATTCTAAACCGTGTAATTTTGTGATATAAGTTCTCCTAAAAATCTATTATTTTGTAAAATACTCCCTCAATTCAGAAATATAAGCCCTGTAGTTTGAATGATCTTGTTCAGGAATATAAAACTTGTATGTAGATTTAATGAGACCTTTTCTACCATACCTCTATTTATTCTCTCTCAACTACATGCTTTTATTTGTTACCACTACACACAAAATATTATCTCTCATCTTTCAAGATAATTAAGTGGGGGATATTTAAGTCATGTTCACTCATATCTTTCTCAATTCCACCTCAACCTTAATTCTTGTGCAAAGTCAAAATATGTCTTATATTTCTGAATGGAGTAGAAACTAAAATACATAGTTTTCTAATACTCCCTCCTAGGGTGGGCATTCGGTTTGATCGGTTCGGTTTTTTCGGTTTTAAAATAATTCGGTTTTTGGAAACTAGCAACCGAATTTCTCAAACCAAAATAAAAAACCGAACCGAATTAACCGAAATATTTCGGTTCGGTTAATTCGGTTTTTCGATTAACCGAAATATGAATAAACACTAGGTAGATTAGATTTAGTCCTTCTCATATCGCAACATAGAGTAAGGTTAAAACTACACAATATTCATAGATTATTACAATATAAGTATAATAGAACATGTGAATATACCAAACATATACATAAATGTATTAGAATATGATAATTGTTTAGTAATTTTAGGAAGAATATTATAGAAGTGGTATTGTATATGGGCTATCCGGTTATTTCGGTTTTTGGAAGTCAAAAACCGAACCGAAAACCGAATTATACCAAAACAAAAATCGAACCGAAAACCGAATAAACCGAAATAATCGGTTAATTCGGTTCGGTTTGGTTTCGGTTTAAAAATGCCCACCCCTACTCCCTCCGTCCAAGAATATAAGACGTATTTTGACTTTACACAAGGATTAAGGTTGCATTGAAATTGAGAAAGGTATAAGAGAAAATGACTTAGATTCCCCCACTTAATTGTCTTGGAAGATGAGAGATAATACTTTGTGTGGGTGGTCATGAATAAATATATACGGTTGAGAGAGAATAAATAGGGGTATAGAAAGAAAACCCTTATTAAATCTACATGTAAGTCTTATATTTATGGACAAAACTATTTAAAAAATAAACCTTATAAATTTGAATGGATGAAGTAATTTATAGAAAAAAATATATAGTTTTATAAATTTACCCTACATTTATTGAATTGCATGAGGTGAGCTCAGGGTTTGCAAAACCGAATCGGGGTTGAAAATCGAAGATCTAACGGTACTAATTTATCACAAAAATCGAACAAAAATCGTAAAAAACTGAAGGGCTTCAAATCAATCGGTTTGAAAAAATCAAAAAGAATAAAAAATCGATCGGTTTTCTCGAAAATTGGTCTATTTTCATTGAAAATCAACTAGCGAATTGAAATTTTCTTTGGGCCAATTGTTTGAGCGATTTTTGTTGGTTTTCATCGAAAATCGCTCAATTTTCACCGATTTTCGATCGGTTTACGTGACATAATTTTTTTTTAATTTTTTAATTTTGTTTTTTGAAATTGACCGGTTTACTGATCGGTTTAGGGTTTTAAACTGACTCGATAAGGTTGATTTTCGGTATATTTTCGTCGATTTTGTTAACCACGTTGAGCTCAATCCTGCTCTTGCCAGCCGTTGAGGCAATGGCTCACCTGCTCGACACGGTATCTTACTGGCCATGGCGCAATCAGATGACACTCCCAGATCCCAACACACTTCATAATATATAGATTACTCGCTGCTGCAACCATGCCCTGGCCAGTTCAACTGATGATGATGATCAGGGTACACAGTATCGACAAAAATAGTTCGAAAATAGTAAAATTTACTACACCAGTTCAGCTCGAAAAACGAAACCGATCGATAAACCGGTCCAATTTAAATTTAAAAAATTCAAAAAATTTGAATAAAATTGTCCAAAAGTTCTCTAACATTAGTATTAATAGCTTTTTGACATCTGCTATGAATTTTTTTTGAAAAATTAAAATTTTGAGACGTTTTTGAACTAAACCGAATATAGACTTCTTAAAATTGTAAAATTTATAAACGAATGATGTCCTTTTCTTTGGAAAATTTTGTTTGCAAAGCAAATGAGCCATTATTTTACTACTTGATTATATCTTCGGTGGAACTACTTTGTACTATTTAGTTGGCATTCAAAGCCCAAATGAAAAATGAGCTTTCAGTTGCAATCAGGGAAATTGTTGTTGAAAGACAATTAGGAGTGTAACGCGTTCGTTGTGATATTTTTATGATTACTGTTACGTCGTCTCTTCTATAAATATGAATTTTGTCACACGTGAGTGCAGTCTCAAAGTGTTCCCCCTTCTCGGATCTATAAATATGAATTTTGTTATTTTCTGTAATTTTTTCTCGATTTTTTTCCTTCTATTGAGCGTGCTGATTTTCGATGTAAACTGATCTAAAATTGGTAAAACCGGTCGGTTTTTTAATTATTTCACCACTATTTGACCGCTGAATACAAAAGTTTGACTTTGTATTTTGTTTGGTTTCGACCGATTTTTAACGAAAATCAGTGCCGACGTGTTGGCGATTTTCGACGTCGATTCGGTGATGTTAACACTGCTGATGATGACACTAATCAGCAGAAGGCATGCATATTTAAACAACGTATGAGTGCGATCATCTGTCACCAAGCATACATATCTGAATTCGACACGTCAACGATTCGGGCAGTACATAATCCAATTTCATTCATTCACGATCAAGTGAACGGCAGCGCCACTCTTGTGCGATGCTTAGATTAATCTGGCGTAGTAGTAGTTGTGGACTTGTGCTATGCGGCAATGGATTGCTCACCCTTGTTTTGCTTGCGTCCGATGCCAACGTTGACGTAGATGTAGAATAGTATCGGCATTTCCCTTTCGCCCTCGCCCCAACTTTTGCGTCGAAAATGCAAGGCTTCGATCTCGACATTTTGCTTCGCTTTTCTCCTCTCTTCTTGATTCTTTTTTAGTATCTCCTCTTCCTTCTTCACTGTAACAAGTCTTAGAATCCGTTTTTAAACACGTGAATTTCGTAAGAAACAATTCGGTTTTCAGGAAATCAGAAGAAATTTTGGCATTCCAAACAGGCCTTATCTTTCTCTCTCGTGTTATATAAAAGGTTTCTAATCTATCATCTCTGGTAGTATGACTAATATGTTTGGAACTGACTATTGGGGTTGGGAAAAGGATCTAAGGGACCAAATTTTGGTCGGGGCTGTCATTTTATGTTAGTCAATTTGGCTATGCGAAATGATGTGATTTTTAATAGAAAAAAAATAATCTGTTGCAAGTTATCTATATTTGTACCAACTAGTTGTGATTCAAGTCTATGCTGTAGCATAAGAGGCTCGAGATGTGGTGTTATCGGCATACAAATCCCTAGAGATAGTTGTTAGGGATCCCTTCATCAGCCATAGATGGCGATTCATTAACAGGCTGTGTATGGATTGAGATTTTCTGTTTAATGTTTGAAATTGCTTGTTGCAACTTTCATGTTATGGATCTTTTTTTAACAGCTTTTTCATTGTAACATTGTAATAAATGATTGGCTTTATTCATCGTACGATACATAAACCAAAACATATAATCTTTCATTGTCTTATTAAAAAAAAGTCGAGCAAGCATGCGTTTGCTACTTTGCTGCCAGCAGCATACGATCGGAGAAAAAAACGAGCTAGAAACAAAGTTAGAGCATCGATAAGCACAACAGGCAAAAGAATCTTTTCTCAAAAAAGAAAGAGAGAAAGAAATCTAGGTGCTGCTGCTTTAGGTACACCAATTCTGACTAGTGCTCAGGATATAATTGTATGATGTATCAGCCTTTACCTTTCGGCTTTCGCTCATGAAGGCGACGTTTCACCCAAGCCCAATCAGATCGAATCCCATCCAACAAAGTCGACTCACATTTCCATATGCTTCCTCTTCCTCCTGCAATTTGATAACATTTCCCTTCAGTGCGATTTCAAAGGACCGCAAGTGTCGCCGGAAGAGTTGCTTCGCATCTAAATGCACCGAGGTAAGCATTACACTTGTACATTACAACCGAACACATGAATTACATCGCTGCCTTTTCCATGTTATCGTATTTGTTTGAAATGAACCCATGTAGCATCCTTCTCGTGACAAATTTAAGTAACGAATAGGTAACAAACGTCAAAAGGACTGATAAGCTAAGCTTTACCCAGATGCCCTGATCAATGAACTAGGCCTAAAGGAAAGAGATGCTATATACAACCGGATGCCTAGGGCTTGGACTAAAGCAAAAACAATCAGAAGTTTGAAACGTGATCCGTTCCAATATCTGAACAAAACTCCAGGTTATCAAGGTGGAGCGCAAACGATTCAGCCAATCTGTCGGCGTCCTGAACCCGTAGGCGTGTGCCTTGCTGCCCTACGACAACAGCAGCTACCCGTGATGCCAGCAGGCCAATGCCCTTCAAGTCCGATGCGCCCCGGAGAATGCCATACAGAATCCCTGAAGCGTATGCATCACCAGCTCCACAAGTATCGACAGGTATACACGGTGGTGGAGGAATGTATATTGCTTCACCTTTCACCCCAATGTAGGAGCCGTGCACACCATCTGTCACAGACACTAGAGGAACATAATGGCTTAAGTATCTCGCCGCTGACATGGTTCTATCTTCTGAGGTTAGCTCGCAGAATGCCCTTGCTTCATTGGCATTGGTGAACAATATGTCTGCATAGCTTCCTACGATATCCCTGAAAGTGTTTTGGTTCAGGGTCAGTAGTGTTGGGAGATAACATAGTAGTATACTAGCATAATATAGAGAATGTGCAGTAAAAAGGAAAATACTTTGCACTGACGAACAAACGTCATATTTAGTTATACTACTCAGTGAACAATCATGCTAGCATAATGCTATATGATTCTTTGCTACTTTCAGTGACATCACCGGATATAGAATAAGATGCCATTCATGTAGCCCATTAATGTTGTGTTAGATGCTTAAAACACATTTTTTTTAAGAGTGGATATGCAGCAGCAGCATTGGAAGCAAGTAAAAAACTGATAATCCTCTTGTTACTTGAAAGGAAATGGAAGATGGCTCACGGGGACTGTACTGTGTGTGCAACTAGGACCAGGTAATTGCAAGCTGCGACACTAAAAGGAAATCTTTTGCAAGGAGACTAGTCTCACCAAAAATCATTGTAGCAACGTTTGATGCATGATACATCTGACGCTGTAACAGCAATAAGTGCACCATTCTTGTGAGCGTCTTCACACGCCTTCTTGATGGCTTCAATTGTGTTAGGTAGCTCGAATAGGTAGCCTTCCACAATGAGTAGATTTGATTTGGATACTATATTGGCCAAGTCTGAATCGTAACTCAAAATTGAAGATGTACCCTGCGAAGACAAAAATACAAGGCATTGTTAGGGCATATATCATTGTAAGCAAACTTGATATCTGATGTTCTCACTGCTATATTCATACTAAAAACAAAACTTTTGTAACAATGCTCATATCTTGAAACTTAAAAATTTATGCATTACACAGAAATATGATATGTGTATAATGTGGATATGCTCTTAAGTAGCTGGACTGATACATTTCCAGGAAGGCATTAGCACAACTCCAAAGTAACTAAAGTTTGCAGAGCACACGAACTTAAGGGACGCAAATAAGTGTAACCTGGACTAGTTATTGACAAGTTTAAGAGTCGTTTAGTTAGGGAACGGACCTGATATGCAAGCATAGTTCGCTGAGCATCTGGAGTTGTTAGAACAATCACAGTCCCAGTAGTTCCATCTTTGACCGGCTTAGACAAGAAATGCACATTAGCACGGCGCAATTTCGCCCTAATAGTGCAATTCAACCAAAAGAATGATGTCAGCCAATGCTCTAACGCTTTAGTGAAGCAATAGGACATCAGGATTGGCAACAATGAAGATACTGTCGGATAAGTGAATTACCTGTAAAAACTACCAAGTGGGTCGCTGCCCACACTGCCAGCCATCGCAATCCTAAGCTCAGGGTAGCCAGTAGACCGGCTACTGCCAAGCCTGGATAGAGCCACAAGCGAGTTGGACAGTGAGCCTCCGGCAGCAGCCTTGTAGCTGCAACCATCCATGGCACGCAAGACCCGTCCCCTCTCCTCATGGTTCACGACCTTTCTCGTACCCTTCTCTATGCCCAATCTCTCAAGGAACTCATCGTCCACCATGCCTGAGAAGTCGACCTATTCACACACCAAACCAGTCATAAATTAGCATTGATCCCAACAGATTATCCAAATAGATTGACCAACAGTTCAGCGATAGTTTGTTAAACCCTTTGGCTTACACAATCATGCTTTAGGCTTACGACACATTACACAAGTCACAAGTATTCATCAACCATGAACCGTTTAATCGCTAAGAGTAGTAATAGCCTCGTCAAATTGCATTACAACACATTACACAAGTCACAAGTAGTATTCTACAAGTCTAGTGTGGGTGAAGCTATCAAATTCTTTGTGCAGCTACCGGTTGGTTGCTTGCAATTTGGCATCAGTAACACCGAAAGGAAGCACCTTCAAATAATTTCAGCTTGTTCGGTACCACACAAACAGTAAGAAGCAAGCGGCAGTAGAAGATGCCCGTACGTGCGTACCATGGCCTGGCCGAGGCCGAGCACGTCCCAGCGCTCGGGCCCGGAGGAAGCGGCAGCCAGCTCGAGGATGTACTCATCCTCCTGCGGCGGCGGCTGTCCCCCGCGCAGGGCGTCGTCGTCGTCGTCGTCATCGTCGCTCTCGCTGGCGTCGGCGTCGGAGAATTCCCCCAGGAGAGCGCTCGGCGCCAGCGCTCTGCCCTCCCAGCGCACCGCGAACCGGCTGTAGCCAGTCGGCCTGGTCCCTCGTCGCGCGGTCAGGGGGAGGGAAGAAGGCTGGAGGGGAGGGGATAACCGGTGGAGGAGGCGGGAAGGGGAGGGGGAGGGGGAGGAGCAGGCGGTGGAGGTGAGCGCCATTGGAGAGGAGAGGGCGGGCGCAGCAGAGGGTGCCGTGTCGTGGGAGGAGATGGAATGGATTGGGGTTAAGAAGACAGGGGAGAAGGAGGCGATGTCGTGGAGCTCGCGCGGCCGGCCAGCCTGCCTCCCTCCCTATCACCACACCATCACTCAGAATTAAAAATTTTAAAATTGCTTCAGTAACCTAAATTTTCGGTTTTTCTCGGCGAAATTTTTTTGGCCGGTTTTGAAACTTTTAGGACCGAATTTGGTCCAATAACCCTTAGGAAAGTCATCTCTAATAAAAATTATTGAAAAACCGATTTTTTTTTAGACATTTTAAAATTTTGGCAGAAACATTGTCAGATATTTATAAATTTGTAAAAGCTTGATAATAAGCTGAAAATTTTATGGTACTATCCTTAGTAGTTTAGGATCATAAGTAAAAAATTTCAAGATAATTTAACTTCATTTGTTATCTTTAAAAAATCAAAAACAGAATGAACATAATTGGGACAGTTACATTGTCAGAATTTTATAAATTTTCTTGAGTGTGATTATGATCTAAATTTTTTGTGAGAGATTAATAATTGACTCAGAACCATTATATAATTTTTTCAAAAAATTTCAAAATTGTTTGTTTGGTCAATCAAATCTATGTAAGCATTGAAATTCGTTTGTTGTATTATATTTCAAAAATCAAAAAGAGAAAGAACATAAATGGTATTGTGCCTTGTAAGAATTTTATAAATTCACTGGAGTGTGATCATGATTCAAAATTTTTGTGAGATATTAATAATTTCCTTATCACCATTATGTAAAATTTTCAAAAATTTAAACCTTTTTTATTTCTAAAGAAAATCTATGTATTGATCATCAGGCTTTTATCAGGATGTATCACTGTCTGAATTTTTAAAAATTATTTAAGAATTGTAATCATCTAAAACTTTTAAATAAACACTAGCGTTACATCAGGACCATCCACAAAAATTTGAAATTTTTTTAACGTGGTTTAGATAATTTTTCATTTTGTTCAAGTTTGCCGGTAAGCCTTTTAACAAGGCAGTAATACTATTAGAATTTTCAAAAATTTATGAAGTTTGATCATCATCTGAAAATTTTATAAGAATATTAGTGATGCATCATAACCATGAAAAAAAATTCAAAATTTTATAACATGGTTTGAACCATTTTGCATTCGGTTCAAAATTACGAGTCATCGTTTTATAAGGACAGTAGCAATGTTTGAATTTTTAAAAATTTCACAAACTTCAGAATAATCTGAAATTTTAATGGAAATATCATCAATATGTCAGGAATCTCCAAAAAACATTTAAAAAAATTCCGATATCATTTGACCCACTTTTTGTCTGTTGCAAAAAGACCAAAATTTCGGATATTTCACCTGAAATTTCTCTATTTTTCGGCGAATTTCGTTTTTTCTCGGCACAAAATGAACCGGATTTGAATTTTGGTTTTTGAATTTCGGACGAGATTTGTCCGAAATACCCGAATTTCGGATTCCGGTCCTGGGCGGTATTTTTATCCGAAAACGAAATTTGAATCCTTGCCACCACTTCACTGGTGGACTCACGAAGCTTTGTGTTTTTTTTCGTATTGGCCCAAAATTAACTTTCAAGTCCGGTTCCCTTTGAACGAAATTTACAAATCTAGCTTATTTTCGACCACAGGAGTAGCAATATGTATCTATTGCAGTTACTATTGTAGTATAAGTGGACCTATCGCACTCCTGTACTCACGTGTCGTCTCCTGCTCCTTTCACGATCGAGAAAGGGCTAGATTTGTAATTTCAAACAGATATGAACTAAATATGCTAAACAAAATGTGTAAAGGGGCTTTGTTGAACGAGGCTTCTTGACTCACCCAAAAAGAGGAGGAAAAAAAAAGAGAAAAGGAAAAATGTTTTTGCTTGAAGATGGATGTCTGAAGCATGGATCCCACCATCCAGTGTCTCAGGGAATTCCGTAGGGTTTTCCCTCTCCTTGTAACGAGTCGTTATTGGACCAAAAATCTAGGTTGGTTTATGGTGTGAAGGTTGGGTCGAATTGTAGCTTGACTTATGGGCCTAATGGCACTTCTGCAGCCCACCCCTTCAAGGCTCACGGCCCATTTACACAAAAACTAATATTTTTTAAATAATCCAAATTTTAATTAATTTTATAGAAATAATACATCAAAAATAATATAAATGGACCTCTGTCGCTATTTCAATTAGAAACAAAGCCTCTGTCGCCACTCAAAATAGCAAAATGTTGATGCAGTGTCTAGCGAGTATCTTTGTCATCGTTTGGACTAGCGATAGGTACTATGTCCAATCCAAATGATGATAGACTCTCTATCGGCTGTCGTCAAATGAAATATCGATAGAGCTTTTGTCGTCCTTTGAAATGGCAATAGAACGTTTGTTGCCATTTCAATTGACAACAGAGGTCCTATCTCAACTGGTGACAGAACCTTGTATGAATTTTCTATAAATATAAATATTACAAATTAGTCCATATGGATTTAGGGAAAAAAAAAAGAAACCCTGAAATTAGGCATGGGTTGAAATACCGCAATCGGCCATTTTTGTCAAGCAACCAAGGAGTTCGTTATATACATGCAAAGATGTTAACTGACGTATTTTGTTTGAAAAAACCGAATGAAGCCCGACATAGCATTTTGTAATAAAGGTGTGAATTATATGGCATGTAGAGTTTGTTTTGGTGCATATGTTCATCTTGCTACTCCTACTATACAAATGGCGACATGCATAAATCATCAACATAAATTGTAGGGAAGATACACATGCATCTTTTGTAATCAAGAATACTTGAGGGATGGAAAAGAAGTCAGGCTTGTGGTCATAGATCTTATGCATTCTGTTAGATTTCCCACGGGTAAATAGGATAAATGGTTAGGATATATCATCGTTCAAAGTTTGCAATCAACCCATGTTTCTCTCTCCACCTGCTCCTCTGTGCTCAGCGTGACAATAAAATGGAATGCATTTAGAAGTAAATGTGGTATCTATTTTTACTGCAATTATCACATAGACATGCAGCATGGCTAGATTCGACGGTAAAATCTAACAATGTATCCAGTAAATTAGAATGCATTTGACAGTAAATTTAGTCCATTTTTTACTCCTGCTATTACATGGATATCATGCTCCACAACTAGATGCAGCAGTAAAATCTAACAACGCGTTCAGTAAATTGGAATGCATTTAACAATAAATTTGTCTATTTTGTATTGTCGCTATCATATGGCCATCGTGCGCTACGGTGAGGTGCGATAGTAAAATATAACAACATGTCATGTAAATTGGAATGCATTTGACAGTAAATTTGGTCCATTTTGTGTTGCCGCTATTACACGGTCATTATGCGCCACGGTGAGATGCGACAGTAAAATCTAACACACATTCAGTAAATTGGAATGCATTTGGGAGTAAATTTTGTTTATTTTGTGTTGTCGCTATCACGGCCATCACGGGCCACGACAAGGTGTAGCAGTAAAATCTAACGATGCGGTTAGTAAATTAGAATGCATTCTGTAGTAAACTCGATCCATTTTATATTGTCGCTATCACACGGTCATCATGTGCCACAGTGAGGTGCGATAATAAAATCTAATGAGTAAATTAGAATGCATTTGGCAAAAAAAAAATTGGTCCATTTTGTGTTGTCACTATCACACGGCCATTATATGTCATGGCTAGGTGCTGCAGTAAAATATAACAACGCATCCAGTAAATCAGTATCTATTTTCTTACTGCCGCTATCTGATGATCATCATGCGACACGACTAGTTGTGGCAGTAAAATCCAATATCACGTTAAATAAATTTGTGTAAAATATCATTTATCTGGTATTTATTGGCGAGACTTATATCATTATGTTCCTCTCGTCGTCAATAAGATATCAGTGAAACCGTTCGTGAATCAGAGTTGTTAATAAAAAGGTTGTGGCTAAATCAAGGGAAAAAGATTCTAATACAAGTAAAGAACTATATTTGTCGGTTGGTCAGCTACGTTATTGGTTGCCTTAGTCTCCACACGAAGTAGGAGCACATGGGGTGAGTTGAGCGTGTCCGTGTGATCGACACGTAAAACAAGCTATTCTATGCTCGGATGCAGAATAGCACTTGTGTGTGTTGTGTGTAGAGTAGTTTTCAAGTAATAGCTAGCGTCTACCGACGAGGAAAAGGGCAAGCTTAGTAACTAGAGTTTGTTATGCACTGCAATGTCTGATACTTTCTCTGTTCCTAAATAAATGTTATTTTAGGTTTTTACATTTTCACCGATGCATGTCTACAGAATACTGTATTATCCCTTTTCGTTCTATTTTTAATGATATTTTTTACTCTAATCTATGATAATAAATGATATTAAAAATAGCTTGCTCTCCGCCAATCCCTTATATTATAGGGGAAGAAACTGACCGTACAAGCGGCCCGTTTCTCCGTCAAATCGGTCGCGCCCATATGCGATTGCTGAATTTTTTTTTATTTAATATTTTTTTTATTCTTTTTTTCAAAACTATGCGTCCGAAAAAAAATGACAAAAATGCCCCCGTTGTTCGTGTATGGGCGATCGCCCATACACGCGATAGCTCCGCTGCCGTTAGTGCCGCCGCCCGTTAATGCCGCTTGCTTGGGGCCCCCATCGCCTCAGAGGCGATCGCTCTCTGAGGCGACGACTCCTTTATCCCCGCTCCACTCGGTCATTATGAGAGAAGAAGCGGAGCGAGCGCACCGCAGAGAAAAGAGAGGAGAAGAGAGGGAGAAGAGGAAGAGAAGAAGAAGAGAGGAGAAGAAAATTTAGGTAAATTTTTGAATTTTATTGTAGAGTTAGTTTATCAATTTTTGTAGAGGTAAATGTAGGAATTTTTGTTAGGTTATACAAGATTTAAAATTTAATGTAGCATTTAATATTTAGGAATTGTAGTATTTAGAAATTTTAGGATTATGTATTGTTTAGAAATTTAATATAGCAGTTAATATTCGAAATTTAATGTAGTATGTAGTATTTACAAATTTAATTTAGTATCGTAAGTATGTGCAAATTTAATGTAGTATTCAGTATGTAGAAATTTAATATAGTAGAAATATTAGACAATATTTCGGAATTTAATTTAGTAGGGTTGTGTATTAGTAATTTTGTTATGCAAATAATGTATTAGGCAATATATATACAAATGTAATGTGGTATGAATTTAATTTAGTATGGTCGTGTATTACTAATTTTATTATGTTAGTAATGTATTAGGCAATATATACAAATGTAATGTAGTAGAAATTTAATATTAGACCGTATAGTAGGCTAGTCGAATCACTTATTCATAGTCGTATTTTGTAGATTGTATTTTAGAGTAATATTTTTCCGTCGGACGTTACGGCATGTCGGAGAAATTGTATTTCCAAATATTTTATGGAGATGGGAGATAGCACAGGGCGGATGGGGTGGATCTATCATCATTTTCAAGAGTCGTGCGGGCATATGCGAGCGAGCGATAGGACATCTGAGGGTTTGTTGGAGTGGATGTCTCGGATGTTCGGTTTGGATGCCCAGTGTTCGATTGGTTCGTCGTCGAGCGATAGTGAGCCGAAAGCGCAAGACCGTTTTACGGAGAGTTGATTCTGTTAACTCGGCGTCCACATGGAGGAGTTATGTTGGTTTTGCTGTAGAGCGGGTTGGCGCTCATGTTGTTGGCAACGCAGTGCTACCCGGTAGCTCCATCGGTGTCGCAAGTTCGTGATGTCGGGTGGACATTACGGCGGAGGACATCAAATGTAGAAGGATCACGAAGAGGAAGGCGGCGAGGAGCCCGAGACGAGGAGCACGAGGCTAGCGGTGACGAAGGGACCGGGAAGCGAGAGAGACAGCGGTGGAGGCGAGGTGGCCGACGAGGGGAGGAGGTGGAGGACATTGTTGACTTGATGGAAGAGGAGGACCGTGCGGATGAGGAAGTCCACGATGGTGAGCACTCCGACGAGGAGGACAACGCCTGGGTGCCTATCCTCGGTGCGTGGACCAATTACAATTCGAAGACCTAACAATGAATGAAGGAACATTGATGCATGGGAGTATCGTGAGAACGAGGTGACGCAGGGGCGTATATAAAGACAAGGAGGCTGTGATGGATGCGGTGAAATCTTGGGCAATGTCTCTCCGGGCAATTCGGGGTTGTGAAGTCCAAGAAGAAGGACTACGACGTGAAGTGCGTAGTTGATTCGTGCCCATGGCGGTGCATGCATACCGGGGAAGTGGACGGACTCTCGGAAATGCTCCATAGTGATGGAGCATAGCTGCGAGCTGGAAGAAGCGGGCGAGGACACCGCAATCGTCGTCCACTTGGGTGGCAAATGTGTTTATGGTCGATCGTGGACAATCCCCATCTGCACCTCGATCTATTATCACGGTAGTGGAGGAGAGGTTTGATGATAAGATTAGCTACGCAAAGGCATGGAGAGCAAAAAGGACAGCTCGAAATACGGTTCGGGGCGTCGAGGCTT
Organism: Otatea glauca; assembly: GCA_036346275.1. Lineage (NCBI taxonomy): Eukaryota > Viridiplantae > Streptophyta > Magnoliopsida > Poales > Poaceae > Otatea > Otatea glauca. Next base: position 655,655 of record CM070729.1, read on the forward strand.
CGTGACGAGAATATTCCCCACTTGCTCGTGGCAATCGCACAAAGGAACCCCAGTACATCCATCGACCTTGCGGAGTTCCTGCGGGTGGTGCGTGCACCGAAGTGGGTATTGCGGCGTGCATTCTTCGCCACTGGCGCATGCATAAATGCGTTAAAAGACTGCCGCCGGTCCTTTGCATGGATGGCACATTCCTCACGGGAAGTACAAGGGCGATTCTAATCTGCGATCGCGGTGGATGCCAACAACGTGTTCTACCGGTTGCGTTGGCATTCGTGGAGAAAACACGGAGAGTGATAATGGTTCCTTGAAAGAGTGAAGTGGCGATTGTTCTCGGCAGGCTGATGTTTGTGTCATCCATGACCGACATGCGGGGCGCTAAGGCGATCGTGGATATGCAACAAGGGTCCGCCGTCGTGGGAGCGACAAAGTGGCGGATCCGAGGAGCAGGTGGTGCATGAGGCACATGGGTGCCAATTTTTCCGTCGATTCGGGAATAAGGAGCTTATGAACATGTTCAAGCGCTGTGCAAAACAGAACCAACGGAGGAAGTTCGACGCGCTTTGGAAGGCGTTGGGCGAACTAACGAAGAAGCAATCAATGGATCCCGAGAGGTACCGCTAGTTCATCAAGGAACCCGATGGTGTACCATGAGCAAGGAGAGGACCCCACCTTATATGCGGCTGCCGACAGACCCCCAAACCTCGGCGTGAGGCGGTACCAAAGATAAAGAGTTTCACCGATTGGATCGACATGAGCCTTTGGAGAAATGGTCCTTCACGCGCGACGAGGCGGCTCGCGTTATGGGATCATGACAACGAACTCAGCGGAGATTTACAAGCCCAGGTAATGAAAGGCACGGATGCCTTCCACCGGTGGGTATAGTTGAGGGTGTCTTATTAGGGACACGAGATATTTCATTGAGCGATACAAGACCTCCGCAGCATGTATGTCGGACAATCGATTGTCTTACTCAACCGTTGTGTCTACCTACATGTCCAAGAAAACAAGAAAGGCGCAGACACATCGGGTTACACCGAGAGTGGCGTGGAGCGGAGATACCACGTGCATCGCGGTGACCGAGGTCGCAGGTGCCACCGGAGAGGACTTCCATCCATGCATACTCGGCGGTGATTGCGAGTGCTCTGCTGAACCCGCTCTTTGCTTGCCGTGCTCGCGACGTCATTGCCGCAGCCGTCGAGACGCATCAATCACGTCGTCCGTTCATCTCCCGTACTACTACAAGCGAGCGTTCTCAACACGTGGCATCATGAGGTGTACGGTGCCGAGTGGATGGATCGTTCACAATGACCCCTCTCCGACCATCGATGGGTACCGGACATCCGAATGTTGAAGATGAAGGTCGGGCGTCGAAGGACAAGGCGCGATTCGAACGATATGGACGAGTCGAGGCGCGTCGCAACCGCGGATAATGTAACTTTGCATGTTGTTCCCATCTTGTATTATTCAATGGACCGATAAGTCGTAATGTACGTTGTAATGTTCGATGTAATTTTCAATGTACTAGTAAGTTGTTGTTCGCATCATGTTATTCTCCGATGTCCCAGTTAGTACCTACGAGGATAATGTAATTCTCGACGTTGTGTGCCTCGTCGAACATGTCTTTGTCTTTCGTATGTTTGCAATCGAGTTTTTTTTGCTCTCCACACTTGGTTGTATTGTTTGTTGAGTATGGTACAATTCGTTATTTCGCATTTCATTTTGTGTGCACATGTAATTCTTGATAAATCTGTTGTATTTGCTTTGTAACAGCCACGATGGCGCGACCTTGCCCCGAGTGCTGGGGCGTGACCGTCGATGCGACCCACGGTCTAGGTACTCCGCAGAGAGAACCGAGTGCTAGGGCCACCGACCTCGAGTGCTAGGGCCACTTCGACCTCGAGTGCCCAGGGAGCTGCTTCGCATCGACCCACGCTGGGTTCCACGGTAAGCTGCGAACGCTTGCACTCTTTTACGTACACATACTTACCTGTGAATGCAATTCTAACTACATGCGAGTTGCGGCGGTGGCTTACTTCCTCTTTGTAGGATGGTGGAGTGGTGATCGCCTGTTAGAGGGCAAGGAGGTGCCGCGGTTCGCACGACCGGTCCCTGCGGCCACACTCGTGGACCGGTGGAGACCGAGACGCACACGCCCACCTTCCGCGGAGAGATGGCTCCGACGCTGCGGGGCGTGTCGTACCTCTTAGGCCTCCCTTATGCGGGCCCGGCGATGCGTGCCGCCGCGACGCCTCGCCACGTGGCACGCCGAGTTGTCGCGCGTTCGTCGAGGTGCGGCGGCACCCGGGCGACCCTACCGACCCCTTTAGGAGGCCGGCGCCACGGACCGACGAAGCGTGGTCGCCGATTCCACGGTGAGTACCTCTTTCTTTGAGAATTAAAATAGAAGCGCCAAGTTCGCGATAATGTTTGTTCTGCGAACGCCGCAGGTGACCTTCTCCACCCGCTTGACGCGGAGGAGGCGGGCGTGGCTCGCCACTTGAGGCATACCTCCCGTTGTTGCTCGGTTGGGTGATGTTCCGTCCTCCCACGGAACACGGTGGACCGTCACTGATCGAGCACGCCCGGCACATCGCCGACACCCGGTGGATGAGGTAACACACTCGGTTCAATCTCGTCTCAGCGAACACGTCTAACTCCCCCTTGTAAACAGTGATCACGGTGGTCGTGGGCCTCGGTGTGCTTGCGGCGACGTCTGAGAGGTCATGCGGCGACGCCGTCTCTCGGCGAGCACGACAGCGGCGATGTCGGTTGCGTCCTACTCCTCCAGTTGTGGTCTTGGGAGCGCTTCTCCGTCGGCAGGCCTGTTGTTGACACGACACCGTACCACGAGGAGCTTTACGGAGACGACCCGGTGGACTGGCCCACCATGGGCCACTCTCGGGTCCGACGGCAGTGCACGCTCCTCGTATCTTTTCCCCACTAACGCACTTGAATAACCTTCGCCATTTCTTATTTCCTCGCGGCGGAGGTTCGCGCACCTCTGGTGAGGAGGTCCTATCGGGGAGTTCGTTCGGAGTTCGACCGCCTCCACGGCGAGGGCGTGCGGTGGGCGCCATACACCGCGTCGACGTCCACGCCCGAGCACCTCACGGGTCTCCGTGCTTTGCACGCGAGATGAGGCCTTTGGCTCACCCGTAAGGTGCTCGTCTTTGACCTTTAATCGTCGAGTACTCCCCCCGACCGAGTCTTTGCGGCGATTCGGCTGTTCGATCCTTTCCTTTGCCGCCTCGTCACGTTGTCGCACGTGGCGCTCACGGTACTTGCCTCGATCCTACTACTCGCATCTTTGCGAAATTAATGTCTTTGCGTACTACTTTTTTTTGCATTGCAGATGACCGGATGGGTCTTTGCGGTGGGCTCTCGATTCGCGCCGTGTATGCGACCATGGGCCTGCGGTGGGGCGCCGCACTCGGCGAGAGGTCACCGAGACCCGGCCAGACGACCATGACATGTACGATCGAGACATGGAGTGGTTCGCCCGCACGACTCGCCTCGGGGTGGGGTACACACCAAAGACCGTCGTCGCCGGCGAGGCATCGGTAGCGGACACGTACCCTTCACAGATGTCCCGGAGGACAACGCCTCGGTAAGTGTCTGTCGAACCTACATGGGCACGTCTTTTCATGTAACTTACGTAATGCCAACCCGACGTTACATGCGGACTCGGCTCTTGGCGGAGATTGAGGTGGAGGTGTGTCCATGTTGACGCGCCTAGAGGGGCATCTGGTGACCACCGCCGAGTCCGAGACAACTTGGGGTCGGGTCCTCGCTTCTGAGGCGGTTGGCTCGCTTAGCCACTGCCGAGGCGCGGAGACGTCGGCGGAAAGACACCACGCCACTCGCCGCAAAGACTCGCCCTACCCACCCGGTGCCCGTCACGCCCCACGCGTGCGGGGGCGATGGTGACGAGGCTCCTTCCGCGTCTCGCCCTACCCGTCGGTTCCTCGCTACGCTCCCGCGCAGCAGCGGTGGGGACAGTGGGCTGGAGGCTCCTTCCGTCTCGCCCTACCTCAGCCGGTTCCTCGCTCGTTCCCACGCAGCGGCGGTGAAGCGGCGGGTCGCGAGGCTCCTCTCCGTCCGCGCCCAGCGAGACCCTGGTGGTTTCGGCGAGCCTTCGACGACGAGTTCGACACGGAGGAGTACCTTTCGACCGACTACCTCGACCCCTCTCAGCTCTCGGGTGCGCCGCCACAAGACTTGGCCTCGCCGCCGCCGCACTACTCTACGCCTGCGCCGCAGGGCCGGCCTAGGAGGGACGTCCGTCCGCCGTCGCCACTCACCTACCCCACGGGCCAGATTAGGAAGCGTGGCCGTGATTGACTTGTTGTACGGATGTATTTTTTTAATGGCTTTACGTTCAAAGAAGACATTGTATAACTCGAGTTAGTAACATGACGTTATCACTATAAATTGTTCAAATCATTTATGCATTGCTTGCCTATGCCACACGACGTGACAACACACCAACGTTTCGGTGCACCTATCGCCTCTAGTAGGGGCGATCGCCCTAATGTGAGGCGATCGCCCTTACATGGGGCAATCGCCCAAATATGAGGCGATCGCCCCATACCCGGGCGATATCTGCCCTTTATAACATTCGTTCTCACAAGCGGTCTCGCAAAGAACGGGAGAAAGAATAGAGGGTGAGCATCAATCGAAAATGCCGAGGCGTGCAAGTGCAAAGGGTAAGGGAAGGCAAAGGAAGAAGCGAGTGCATGCCGCGAATTTAGCGTACCAAGATCTCTTCCTACCTCGTGGAGTCAGAGGCGCCCATGTGTATGTCGGGAGATCTTTGCGAGCTTGTCCGCTCTTGGGAAATTTCAACTTGGAAGAGGAGGTATTGGAAGTGCCGCCTTACGCCTTCGATCCGCGGAGAAGAGCACGAAGGATCGCCGCATGGTAACAATCGTCGGGGTTACATAATATTTGTGAATGAAACTTTGCTAATTTACGTTTCATGCAGTCACCTCCGCCATCGTGTGAATTTGAGCGATGGTTTGATACGGAGATCAACCCCGAGGACCAACGGCTTCTTGACCAAGCCAACCGGCAGGATGAGTTCACGCGCGGTTTCAAGAATAGCGCGATGCCGCACGCGAGGAGGCATGTAGGAAGGAAGCGGAGGAGAAGGAGGCAGAGAGAGAGGAACGAGAGAGGCGCGACGTGCGAGAAGCCCACGGAGGCATGGGCGAATGGGAAGTGGCCTCGAAGCACTCAATAGACGTCTGTGTTAACTTTGGTTTTCCTTGTTCGTGGTACTCCTTTTAGTTTTAAGTCGTAATAAACAGCGGCCCCAACCTTCAAGAGTATGCTCACCGTCCGGAGGGCTAGTATGTGTCCTCTTGCTCAGTGTCCCAAATGATGTTATTTTTCTCCATCGAGATAGGTTATAGCATTTTCGATTCGTCATATCGATTTCATCGAGTTTTACCATCGTTTGCGAAAGATACGGCAATTTTCATGTTTTACCGATTGCATGTTAGGACAACAATAAAATAGTGCAGCCTAAAGTGACATCTAAATATTTTTACATAATTGTGACCTATGCAAGCCCAAGAATGCAACAAAAGCTGTTCTCACAAGTTTTGAGGTCGTTCGAGATATTATTCTAACTGCTTGAACAATGATTGTTATAAAGGGTTTAAACTAGCCATCTTTTATTCAAAATGCAATCATATTTAGATATTTTTGCAAAAATGAAGTGCATAAGGTTGTAGTAACTTATTCTATTTATTTCATGAATTATGGATCAACACACATTATAATTCCTTCACAATCCACGATTAGAGCCTAGCATTCGAACTCAAATAAAAAAAATTCGCAAACAACACATGGATTTTTATTTTACACTCTAATTCTTCATTCCAAAATTTAAATTTAGAAACAAGTTTCATTTAATTTGGACACTCTAACAAAAGTTACTGGGTTTATATTAAAAGCATATAGTAATTACAAAACAAAACTAAAAAAAACTCATGGCCGTCCCACAGCCTCAGAGGCGATCGCTTCTGAGAGGGCGATGGGGGCCCACAAGCCAACACCGCTAACTGGCGTTAACGGTGGCGGGGCTATCGCCTGTGTATGAAGCGATCGCCCATACACGGGCGACGAGGGGCATTTTTGTCATTTTTTCATTCGGACGCATAGTTTTGAAAAAAAGAATAAAAATAAATATTAAATAAAAAAAAATTCTGCGATTGCTGCTGGCCTTGCTCTGCGCCGGGCTTGCGAGTCGTATTCATATCGCAAGTTCGCAACCGCTCCGAAAGGATGCCTGCCTTGTTTGTGCATACAATACAATGGTTCACGGCGGAAGGACGCATCGTGCATGTCATGTCCTGGTCTGCTGCTACGGCCTGCGGGGGCCCGGCCCGGCCCGGCCCGGCCCTACATGATGTACTCCGGCCGGCAATGCATTGCATTAACGCTACCGCGCGCTGCAACAAATTTAACCAGCTAGCTGTGGCATCTGTGTGCTGCAGCACAGCAGCATGCAGCGGTTGCTGCTCATGCCTCGTGTTCGTAACTCATTTAAATTAGAAAAAAAGTTTGTCTAACACTTTAAACTTTTAAACTAGTTATCTAACGTTGGAACTTTCCAGTCCCACTCATTTAATATCGTAAGCTAGTTTTGTAGAAGGAAAAAGTCCATATAACATCCTGAATTTTGCTCAAAAGTCCGTCTGATACCTCAAACTTTGAAATCGGTTATCCAGCACTCCGAACTTTTCAGTCCTGTTCGTTTAACACCCCGGAACATGTTATTTAAGCAACATTCAAGGTGTTACGTAGACTTTTTCCTTGAAATTAAGAATTGGTGCTCACTACTAGCAGTACTCAGCTAAGTAGGTTTTGAAATTTCGACTTGGTACATGGGGAGGCAAATGATTTGAGAATAACCAATTCATACATTAAAAAACAGAACCTGGTACAAGAACACTGCTTCATCAATAATAACTAATTCACAATTGAAACACTTTGTACAATACAACTGAAGCATAAATATGCAATCTACAACATACATTGACTAAAAGAGACTCCTGAAATTGGAACATCTTTCACAAATTGGGGGAAAACTTTCACTACAAAATGATGGGAAAGAAGAAGAAAAAAAGAAAGTGAAGCTAAAAAGGGAAGCAACCGGGCAGCAGCCGTCGCTCCTCTTGTGCTAGCTCCTCCCTGTGGCTTCCCGTCAGATCTTCGACCATGGCCACAACGTTTCGGGTCGTCTCCAAGGGCAGGGTGGCTCGGCGTGAAAAGGAGGAGAGAGCGACGAGCGGAGGGCCGGCCAAGAGTGGTTGACGAGATGGCCAAGAAAACGGGCGGCGCGGGTGACGGCGCGAGCGACGGGCGGCGGTTCGGGAGGAATAAGAAGAGGCAGAAGAAGGAATGCAAGCGGTTTTTGTGACTGGTTGGAGATTACAGGGGCTTTTATGAAAAAATGCTTTAAGTGGCTGAGGAGTTCATTTCACCCCGTCTCGTACGTTGAGTTCAAATCGGATGGTTTATATAGAGGGTTACATGGGTAACACCAATCCAACACATATCGTGCATAAATCATAACAAGCCAGTCATCGTTGCACTCTTCATGCTACGTATGTAGCTCCTAAACAAGCAGGTCTAATAGTGATGGACGATTGTGTTTTGAGACGTGTCGAAACAAGATGTGCATCTTAGAGTGTATTTCTATACCCCTTTATAATGCACCTAAGCATTTTTTTCTACGTCCACCCTAAATAATGCACCCAACTAGAGATTCAGTATCGTGCATAAATCATAACAAGCCAGTCATCGTTGCACTATTCATGCTACGTATGTAGTATTCAGTATCCTCTCCTAAACAAGCAGGTCTAATAGTGATGGACGATTGTGTTTTGAGACGTGTCGAAACAAGATGTGCATCTTAGAGTGTATTTCTATACCCCTTTATAATGCATCTAAGCATTTTTTTCTACGTCCACCCCAAATAATGCACCCAACTAGAGACGACCTAACCTTCATGCACCCAGCGAAACGTCCCCAGAAACTTGCCTTCATCAAAATTAACCTCTCAGATCTTTCCTCAGCTTTACTCACCCACATCCGATGGCCATTGTTTAATGTGTCTAACTCATCCGTGTGACTCACAACAGATCTCCTCCCACCTCCAGCATCATCTCAAGGAAAAGGAAACAAATATCCTGGAATTAAGGAAAAGGAAACAAATGTTCTAGAAAAGGAAAAGACCATATATTACGTGCTGGGAAAAGGAAACCAGAAGACAGGGTACTATACTAGTGATTGATGGGATGAGGTTAAATGAGATAGGATGGTTCTGTACCATTTGGTTCCATTGTTTTGAATGAATGAAATGATTCAGTATCTATAGGGAATATTCCTTAAATTTGTATCCCACCATCCAGAAGAATAGGATGTTCATTCAAGCAATCAAATATATAGATGATTTTTTTTCTTAAACCATGTCATACATGTACCACTTGGTACAAGCAATCAAATACACCCTTGCTATGACTTCATTAACTATTGGATCTTTAAACAACAACACACACTGGCTGACACAACAAAGGCTCTTCTCAACAAGTTACTTGAGCTCAAGCTTAGACCCAAATCCACAATTATATTAAAACGTACTAAAAAAAGGATGTATTTCACTTCGTAAACTTGAGATGGAGAGATTAGTTATTGAGTTGATCCGAAGTATTGCTTCCGACTCGAATCTCACCTTAGAGCTCGAGCATAGTTAAAAAAAGTGGGTGATCACTTTTCTCACTCCTTCCTATTTTTTTCTTCAAAAATAACTTCCTTTCGAATGAAATTATAAATATAGCCCCTCACCGTAGAAGGCACCTTCGAGACTCGCTCCCCTCCATGACACCCTTCGTCCCGTGCACACCAACCGTGGAACCTCGCTCCCGCGTGTTACGACTTACGAGAGCACCAGCTCCTCCGCATATTCAAAGCACGGTAGCCGCTTGCTGCCACATTCGCCACCTGCTGTCGTGCCTCCAACGCTATCCTTCAGTGTCATCCCTTCCTCCCGTGCTGCAGGCAACTTTCGTAGTGGGTAGGTGAGTAAATTTGTAAATTTCTTTGGTACAAAGCTATTTTTATATAAAAAAATAAAAAAAAGTCTAAAAAGAAACGATGACTTCCAGTTCAGACCGAAAGCTTTGACCTAGCCCCGGGTGGACACGACACGACACCGTCGAGCCTAGCCGCATCTGCATGTGATTCCCGCATCTCAATGGATCCGGCGGGAAGGGAGCCTCGGAAATCGAAGCGCGGGTCGGGCCCACTCATATTCCTCAGGGACGGTGTCACGTCACGTGACCTGCCCCGGGAGGTAGGCCCCACCGCGACGCGATGCCGCTGGCCGCCATGCCCATGCCCATGCCCAATAGCAAGCAGCTTTTCCCGCAGCTCTTTTCTTAGGGGAAACCAAGGAAAGGGGTGAGATGGCGCAACGCAAGTGGGAAAGCGAAGGAAGGAAAGGGGGAGAAGAAAACAATGGGGACTGAGGTGAGGAGAGCCCGACTGATTCCTCCCCGTAAAGACGAGGCCCTTGTAGATTACTGTACTCACCAATACTACTACAGGTACTAGTATTATTAAGAAATCTGAGTGGTAGCAAACAATTCAATTGCTAGCAATTTGAGTACAATGGAGTGAAGTGGACTAGTCTCTCTTCTGGTCTTCTGTGCTTCTTCACGCAGCGGCGGGGAATGGATGGAGCAAAAACCTGGGAAAGCGCAGCCCCAAAAGCTTCCCCACCTCCGCTCTGCCCGCCTTTATCACTCCTCCTCCTACTCCTTCCTTTCTAGGCTAGCTTAGCAGTCCAGTGGAGTGGACAGTGTCTACGACTACGAGTGCATACAACACCTATGCACGGACGCAACAGTAAACCTACCTCTGAATTAAAAAAAACGGTGGTTTAGTACCGTTTAAAAACACAGTTCAATGATCCGTTGCACTTCAGATAAGAAGCGAGTACTAGAGTAATATAATGTAGCTTAGCACCGTTTAACGATCCGAACTGCCGTTTTGCTTCGATCAAATGGCTTGAGTTGCGGTCACCGTGACGAAAAAATTCTATCCGCGTGTGTACTCGTAACAAATTTCCTTCCTCTTTGCTTTCTCCATTTATTAACCCCTCGTAATTTCCTTGCTCTCCTCCTTCCCCATCTTGTCTTGCTTTGCTGCTCCTCTCTTCTCTCTAGCTAGCATAGCGTCCTTCCCTCTCATTGCAAGCAAGCAAGAGAGCGAGCGGCGCTTGGTGCGAAGGAAGAGGAGGAGCGAGGCATGGCGTGCACCTCCTCTCCGATCTAATCCCTTTCGTCTTGCCTTAGGTTGGCACCCTCCTCTCCTACCCCCCCCCCCCCACCTAATCTCCTCTCTTTTTCTTTCTTTCCTCGCTATATACAATATAATATATCTGCTCCAGATTTTCAAAAGTATCTTATCTAAGTAATTTTAGATTTTAAAGAGTGCTTCTTGCTTAATCCCCATGTCACTCCCAGCTTATCCTCTTAGCCATTTTGTCTAAGTGCTTTCTCTGTCTTTTGCCGTGCTCACTTCTGCTCAGTTGAGGAGGCTTGTGAGTTGGGAGCGAGGAAAAGGAGGGCAAGTCTCTAGCAGTACCCTCAGCTCGCTCGCTTAGTCAAACTCTCATCACAGATTAGTAGCTTGCTTGGTTTGTTCCCAGCCAGCTCTCAAGTGGACTACTGCCAAGCAGAAGCTGAAGCTCAAGGCGAAGCAGAGAAGCTGCAGCGAGAAGGAGAGGTAGCCTTGCTGCCTTGGTAGATCTAAGCAAATGGAGACCAAGGACGTCTCGCCGCTCGTCGCCACCGCCGCCGCTGCCACAACACCGGCGGTGCCTGCGCCGGCGTCTCAGCCTCCGTTCGCGCAGCAGCAGCAGGCACCGGCTGCAAATCCTGCCGCTCCCATGCCCGGTGGCATGCGCCTGTCGTTCGACCAGATGACCGGGAAGGCGCCCGGGGAGCACCACGCCTCGGGCCCCATGCTCTACGCCGCGCCGCCCGCCGCCGCCGCGGCCCCGCCGGGCGGCATTATGATGGGCATGGGCGAGCTGATGCGCAAGAAGAGGGGCCGGCCGCGCAAGTACGCGCCCGACGGGAGCATGGCCCTCGCGCTCGCGCCCATCTCCTCCGCCTCCGGCGGCTCCGCGCCGCCCCCGCCCGGCCAGCACGGCTTCTACATTAGCAGCCCCCCGTCCGATCCCAACGCCAAGCGCCGCGGCCGGCCCCCTGGCTCCGGCAAAAAGAAGCAGTTCGAAGCCCTGGGTACGTAGTAATTTACTTACTGCCGCCATTACTACTACCATACCGTTGCTTCAATTCCTCAACGGGTTTCTTCCCTTAAATCTAACTCACGGTGGTGGTTGTGGTTTCTTTCAGGATCTTGGGGCATCTCCTTCACCCCTCACATTCTCACTGTTAAGGCCGGCGAGGTAACCAAAACCAACGCCCATGTGGAAGAAGAAACACCACCGATCTTGAATTTGCTCTGCTCTTGTTTGATTATCCATTCTTCAAGTTTGCTGCTTTACTTGGTTGTTGTACTTGTACGAGTGGTGGTGGATCTATGTCCGTCTGCGAGTTCGTGCAGGTGTTGCCAAGTCAGGTTTACTAGTGAGCTGTTGGGGTTTGTTCCCGTAGGATCTGCCGTCGAGAAGGCCGGCATGTCGCGACCTGTGGTGTCCGTCAGATTCCCAGCATGGCTGTCAGTTGACGGGCCCCACGGTCAGCGGCAAGTTAGTGGGTGATACGTACCTTAGTACTAGTACAAGCCTGGAGAAACCCAGGGAGATGGGGTTCGTGCCTTCTGGGTAGTACGCACTCCTACTAGCTAGCCTGACGACCAGCAAGTAGCGACACCTGTGGATGTGCTAGTGTCGAGCATGGGCTGTGTTGGAGGGTGACTCTGCTTGAAACGGTTGCCAATAGTAATAGTAGAACCACTTCCCTGTAATCGTAGTTTCTGCTGTGCTTAGGGTTCCATCTTCATTTTGCTGACGACATTGCATTTTGATAAGCAGATGACTCATCTGATAGTAAGCTTCTAGGTGTAACTATTCTTGGCTGACTTAAATACAGTTGAACAAAGGAAAAGGTACTGTAGTTTGTCAAGAGTTTCTGCTCATATAGAGCAATTGGCACAGAAGACTTCGGTAAGCATAAAGAGCAACAGGCACAAAGCATGCAAAGATACGTTCTTTGTGGTAGTTCACCAGTATTTGATAGGAGTAGTTGCATGTAGTAGTTTTGTTTGCTCTGAATCGCTTGCATAGTCTTGTTTGGTCTGCTCTTGGAAACAAAGTAAATATATTTTGCACGACTCTGGATTTGGTGTAAGATCCTCATCAGAATAATGGCGTGGTTGCATACACAGACCTGATTGAATTTGGAAAGGGAATGTTGATAGCTCCATCCACTACCTTTCTGCTAACTGTTTGTAATTCTTTTGTTCGAGTAAATCAAATTGTATCACGGAATGTACATGTGTGCATTAGTTGTTTCTTTGGGGAGTTGACTGTTCCATACTTGTTTCTCTTTGCATGCCACCTGATTTTTCGTGATGATGTTAGCTTTGCTTTGTTCTACGTTGTTAGACGGTATCCTAGTTGTTTTATATAAGACATTGCTAGTTGCCTTGTATTGATATTGCTAGCCTTGCATAGATATTGCCTTATATAGGATTTCCTTCTATACCGTCATGTATATGCATATATACTTGCCCATTGGCCCCATATTCAGTACAAGTGCTATTCATAACATGGTATCAGACCGTAGATTCTAAGGTTAGGGTTACTGGCGTTGCACTTGCGCCTTTTCTTTTCGGCGGCTCTACTTGTCGCCTCTGGTTGTTCACCTGGCCGTCCGCCCGCCTAAGGACCCAGACGCCGCCCCACTCGAGCCCGACCGCCGCCCAACCAAGCCCAGTTGATGCTCGAGCACGGCACTGCTTCCCGCGCCCGTCTCTGCCTTCCGTTGTTCGCTCGCTCGATCGACGACGACGGCCACTGCTGGAAGATCGAGGATGCCAACTAGAGGGGGGGTGCATAGGTGGTATTAAAAATTATCTCTTAAAATCACTTTGGCCAAAATCTAATTTTTATGCGAAAGCGTAAATCAAATGGTTTTGTCCAATCAAGGCTTAAATCGTCTAGTCTCAACTAAGTGCACCAACAACCTAAGTCTATGATCAAAGTTTGCGATCCTAGGTTAACAAGTAAGCAATTTAATTCTAGGAATGTAAATTGCAAGAATGTAAATGAGCAATAGAATGCAAACCACAATTGACACAGAATCTTTTTACCGTGGTGTTCGGAGACTTGCTGGTCCCCCCTAATCCACATTGAGGTAAGCCCAAACGAATTGGACCGGCTCCACGAATTAAGCCAAGCACCTCGATTCCACTAGCGGTAGCTCTTTCCCCCTTTGGGTAGGTGAGCTTCAACCTTTACAACTTGTCTGGTCTTCTCACAATCTCCTTGAAAAGATCACCGACCACGACACCTCCACGCCGTTTAGGTGTCGGTAAACACCAAAAGTAATAGGTCAAGCTCCTTGCTTGATCCTCACCAAGTATAACACATACACAAGGATGCTTAATCCTTCTCTAGATGCAATACATGCAACTAGAGACCTTCTCTCCTTGCTCACAAGGTGCAACACATGCACAATTGAGAGGAGAGGCTCACACTAGCTCAAGATAATGCAAATAAAAAACCAAAGAGATTCTACACAAGAAACACTAGCTCATTTGCATCTCAAATCACTCAAATATAGCTTTATGAGCTCTAGAGGTTTTGCTTTCAAGTATATGCCTCAAATGGGTGCAAGAATAGCAGCAAAACCCTCCTAGCTCAGGTCTTTTTAAAGCCTCACAAAGAAACTAGTTGTTGGGGCAAAATCATAAAATTCACGCAATTTTCGGCACTACACCATGTAAATCCCGGTAGTACCGGCCTCAGTGGTAATGGATAGTTCTGGGCATTAAGTGCACTAAAAATAGCCATTGCTACAGTACCCTCGGCACTACCGCCATGTAAATCCTAACAGTGCCGACATTTTTGACCCCAAAAACTTAAAAACACTGCTCTGGAAAATAACTACTGGCCTTCTGGAGCAATACTACCACTGGGGCGGTACTGTCGCCATGTAAAAATCGGTAGTACCGATGTGGCGACACTACAACCATATAAAAAATCGGTGATACCACTATTTCAGCAACTAAAATGATCATAACTTTTTACTCTGAAGTTCGATTTAGGTGATCTTGGACTCTATGAAAAGCTTATCAAGAGGGCAACAAATTCACCTAATTTCAACATTTAAGAAGCCATAGATATTTCCAAATATCACAAGAACTCTAAAGTAACCACTCAAGTCTAAAGTCTGATTTTCTCGACATCCTTCACATAGACTTGATCAAGAGCGTGACTAAAAGCTGGCAAGAGCCAACAAGATTAAATCTCGAGCCATGTGATAATCAACTCATGATCAAAACAATTTGCAAATCCTACTCACATGTTCGAAAACCAAATTCATAAACATTAGCTTATTTGCAAAACACATTTACAAATAACAAATCCATTATGCAACAAAGAATAATCAAGATCACATCTTTGAGCCATGTGATGATCAATACATGATCTTTAGCCGTTTGCAAAACACATTCGCAAACTTTACTCACATGCTCCAAAGATAGATGATCTTGAGCTCAAATTGCAAAACACATTTGCAAATCAACATCAAGCATGAGCTACAACTATTTGCAAAACACATTCGCAAATACTTAGCTTTATGCAAAGAATCAAGTCAGTAAGATAGCAAGCATTAGCTACAATTATTTGCAAAACACATTCGCAAATAATTACTTCATGCAAAAACCAAATCAAGATAGTGTGAGCTAGAGCAAACGGAATTGAACCATCAACACATAATGAGACTTAAGCTATAAGACTCGACCCCTCTTAATAGTACGACAATCTATAATAGCAACCCGGTCTTCTAACCAAACACCGAGACCGATAAAAGACTAGGAACACATTCTTAGCCCTATGCTACTTTTGCCTTGCGCAACCACTTGGATCTTTTGATTGATGACTATTATCATCTCTCCAAGTTCAGGTCTTCATCTTATTGATCAACATATGATGAACTCTCTTCTCTTCGAGATCCATCTTTGATACTCATCAACACATGATGACATCCTTCTTCCCGAATTTTGACTTGATGACTATTAACACATGATGTCATTCAAAATCTTCATCTTTAGACTTAACATATTTCACAACTCATTGAAAATGTTAGTCTCACATACTTGGTTGTCCCAATCATCAATGCACTCCATTAACACATAATGGATGCCTCAAGATCCTTTGATCTACTCCTTTGATGATTGACCACAACCCAATTTAATTGAATGAAATTTTATATTTGTCTCGAGTATATTAGTGCTACTAAAGTTTCATATATTCACGCACTTTCGATTGTCTTTAATCAATAAGGCACACCATCAACACATGATGGAGAGTCTAGATCTATTGATCTAGTTTTTTGATGATTAAACGACAACCGAACACAATTTAAATTGATTTTAAATTGTTATGAGTATATTTCAACTACGCAAGCTTCATATACTCAATTTGATGAGTTTCAAAGTAATGATCCAATTGATATGGAATTCAATACTATTATGACCATCAAACAAAGAATAAACTCTATTAAATATGTGCATATATTTAATTGAGTTTGAACCAATATGCACATATTCAATTTGAGACTTCTTACCACGATGTTGTTATTCATCAAGAATGACAGCATACGATGGCAGAGGAGCTTGCTGCCCTTGAGCGCACTGGCATGTGGGATCTTGTGCCCCTTCCTCCACGTGTTCGTCCCATTACATGCAAGTGGGTCTATATGTTTAAGACTCGCTCTGATGGTTCTCTTGAGCGCTGAAAGGCTCGTCTCATGGCACATGGTTTTTAGCAGGAGCATGATCGTGATTATGACGAGACTTTTACTCCTGTGGCTCACATGACCACTGTTCGCACTCTTCTTGCTGTGGCTTCTGTTCGTAAGTGGTCTATCTCTCAGTTTGATGTCAAGAATGCCTTTCTTAATAGTGAGCTACGTGAGGTCTTTATGCAGCCACCACCGGGTTATTCTGTTCCTGAGGGTATAGTTTGTCGGCTTCATCGCTCTCTTTATGGGTTCAAGCAAGCCCCTCATGCCTGATTTGAGTGTTTTTCTTCTATGGTCACTACTGCTGGCTTTTCTGCTAGTGCTCATGATCCTACGCTCTTTGTTTACACTTTACCTCGTGGACGGACTCTTCTTCTATATGTTGATGACATGATCATTACTGGAGATGATTCTCAGTATATTGCCTTTGTGAAGGCAAGTCTCAGTAAATAGTTTCTCATGTCTGATCTGGATCTTCTTCGCTACTTCCTTGAGATTGAGGTTTCTTCTACACATGAGGGCTTCTTTCTATCCCAAGAGATATATTCAGGATCTTGTTAATCGTGCTTGTCTCACCGATCAGCGCACAGCTGAGACTCCCATGGAGCTCAATGTTCACCTTCGACCTACTGATGGTGAACCTCTTGATGATACTATTCGCTATCATCATCTCGTTGGGAGTTTTGTTTACCTTGGTGTCACTCGTCTTGACATTTTATATCCAGTTCATATCTTGAATCAGTTCTGTTCTACTCCCACTCAGCTTCACTATAGTTATCTTCTTCGTGTTCTACGATATCTTCGTGGAATTATCTCTCGTCGTCTTTTCTTTCCTCGCTCCAGCTCCAGGCATACTCCGATGCTACCTGGGTTAGTGATCACTCTGATCATCGGTCTCTTTCTGCTTATTGTGTTTTCCTTGGTGGTTCTCTCATTACTTGGAAGATTAAGAAGCAGACAACAGTTTCTCGTTCGTGTGATGAGGCCGAGTTGCGGGCTATGACTCTTTTGGCAGCAGAGGTTACTTGGCTACGATGGCTACTTGAGGATTTTGGTGTTTCTATTTCTACACCGACTCCTCTTTTATCTGGCAGTACTTGTGCTATTAGCATCGCTCGAGATCCAGTGAAGCATGAGCTCACCAAACATATTAGTGTTGATGCTTCCTACATGCGGTCACAGATACAAGATCGGGTTGTGGCTTTTCAGAATGTGTCTTCAGAGCCTCAGTTGTTAGGCTAGAGCTCAGCACAGCTTTTATCTCTCCAAACTCAGTGTTGTTAATCCACCATGAGTTTGAGAAAGGGTGTTAGACAGTATCCTAGTTGCCTTACATAAGAGATTGCTAATTGCCTTGTATAGAGATTGCTAGGCTTTAGTAGATATTGCCATATATAGGCTTTCCTTTTATACCTTCATATATATATATATATATATAATACAAGTGCTATTCATAACATATGTATGTTGTAGTTAAATTATTCATGTTTAAAATGGTGTAATTAGATTGTTCTAGTGGCTGGAAACTTGGGTTCCATTACTAAATGTCGTCTCTTTGCCCGACAGGATGTTGCATCAAAAATTATGGCCTTCTCACAGCAAGGTCCTCGCACAGTTTGCATTCTTTCAGCGAATGGTGCAATAAGCAATGTAACACTTCGGCAACCAGCAACATCTGGTGGATTAGTGACTTATGAGGTACGCATTATATTGTGCAAAGTTGAATATGAGATTATCTACTTTTAGATCATGCATAGACTTAAATTTGAGTAGCGTCGTATCGATCCTTCACTTGAATTATACATCATCAATCAGAAGGTGGTGCATTTACTTGGAAATACTACTTTAGTCTAATGTTCAAATTCTAAGGGTACCTTGTCTAGTGTTTAATGCAATAGTGCGAAAAAGCTCACAACCCAACGCTGTTGGTACTTTTGTTTTTGTGCCACAACCTGAGTTGGTTGGGATGAACAATTCGATGGCTTTTGGTCCATTTGCAGATTGTCACTGTCTTCTGTGTCCTGAACCCAATTCGTGGGATTTCTGTTGTTCACAATCACAGTAATAGGGTCTGTGTATGCATTCAATACTGCTTTTAAAATTACGGGTCTTTATTGAAGGAATAACAAAACGAAAATCAATAAATGCATGATAGTTCAACCTTTTGTGAACTTCTTTCATTCTTTGTGGCAGTTTGCTCTACTATTTGGGGTTTTAACTGGATTGCAAATTTCAACATGCCATGAGGCCATGGTACAAAAATTAAAATATGATCGAATGACATATGCTGAAGGATAACAAGGTCTGGCTGGAAAATGCTACCTCAGACCATGGAAATGTGGAATCATTCACGTACTTTTGAGCAGCTGTGCAAAAAAATTTTACACGAGAAAACTTGGATCCGTTATCAAGATAACGGAACTACCATTACAATGTTCTGTTTTTAGTCAAGCACTATTACTACTAAGATTCCCCTCTCCCAAACCCAGACCCCCCCCTGTGAACAAACCAAGTGTGCGACATAGCTGTGCAAATTGTGTATGCTGTTTATTATTCCTGCTGGCAATGCTATGCATGGATTTTCTGATGCTACATATGATTTCTGGTGCAGGGTCGCTTTGAGGTCATCTCTCTATCTGGTTCTTTCCTGCTTGCGGAGGATGGTGACACTCGCAGCAGGACTGGTGGATTGAGTGTTGCACTTGCAGGATCTGATGGCCGAGTTCTTGGAGGATGTGTAGCTGGAATGCTAACGGCTGCTACTCCTGTTCAGGTTAGATTAACTTTTGGATTTTCTTGCTTTCTTTTCGACTTAATTTTCAAACTGGTTCATAACGCATTTTGGCATTTCTGCCATGTGTTCTGTGCCATCAGGTTGTTGTGGCTAGTTTCATAGCAGAAGGTAAAAAATCCAAGCCGGCTGAGGCACGGAAGGTTGAACCGATGTCCGCCCCTCCACAGATGGCCACCTATATGGTGCCAGCTCCGGTGGCCAGTCCGCCCTCGGAGGGCACATCCAGTGCCTCTTCTGGTGACTCTGGCAGTCCGATGAACCACAGCGGGATGCCTTACAACCACGCCGGGCAGCACCAGCACCAGCACCAGCACCAGCACATGCCCCCTGCATATGCATCTGGCGGCTGGTCACTCTCGGCGCATCATCAGAACAGGCACGACTCTGACATGAAGATGATGTCGAACTGACGCTGCTCAGCCTTGAGAACCCCCATTTGTTTGTTGGTTGGGCTGAAGATCGAGGAGCTCATGGTTTGGGTACCGCACGGTGCATACGTGCCTATAGTACGTCTGCGATCGCTAGCTAGGAGATTGTGGTTCATGATCTCACCTGTTGTTTTCCTAAGTAAGATTAATTTAGCCGCTGTTGTAATGCTATAGCTCTCCCAAGTATCTAACGCAGAGTTATCGTCGTCATCATCGTGTATTGATGCCCGCTGATATCTTTTCCTCCTAGGCTAGTACGTAGTTGGTTACTCTCTCTACTGTGGATCATGAATTTACTTGATGAACTCTTTGATTTCACTTCGACAATTTGTTTTTGTTTTCTTCTGTCGATTTCAGTTGCTCGAGTGTGATGCTGTCTGATGGAGTATTCTTCTGTAGTTCGAGTTGTGCGGCAATGGTGGTCATGCTGCTTCATTTGAAAACCGTTGGGTAGCTGAAAATCGAGTGTGCCACACTGCCACCGCCCACATGACTAGTCTTTTGGGTATGCTCGTGTCTACAACCGAGACTTCTAGTGTGAACGTTGGGATCTTTTTTTTATTAGATGTACAAGATTATATCTCATGGCCTCTATATTATAAGATGCACACAGCCAAGGAATGAAATTTTGGACCCCATGACATTCTAAACTACTGGCTGATTTTTTTTTGAAATGCTATAATACTTTTCATGGGAAAAACAAATCCGGATTTGACTTCAATTACATCAATAACCCGTAAGAAAGTGATCTTTGATGATAATTTGTCCAAAAAATTATTTTTTGAGACATTTAAAAATTTTGACAGAAACACTAATGGAATTTTATAAAATTGAAGAAGCTTTATCATGCTATGAAAAATTTATGGTACTATCTCAAGAAGTCTAGGATCAAACAGGAAAATTTTAAAAGTATTTTAACTTCATTTGTTATCTTTTAAAAATAAAAAACAGAATTAGCATAAACGAGGTAATAACAGTGATGGAATTTATTATTTTTTCATGTTTAATAATCATTTGAAAATTTTATATAACATTAGTGATGCATCAAGACTATCCATAAAAATTTTCAAAATGTTCTAACATGGTTTGAACCATTTTTCATGCAGTTGAAATTTGTTGGTCAACATTCATTTGCACTCTCCGAATTTTTAAAAATTCATGAAGCTTGATCATCATCTGAAAATTTTATGAGAACATTAATGAAGGATCATAACCATGCACAAAACATTTCAAAAGTTTCTAACGTGGTTTGTACCATTTTTCATTCGGATGAAACTTGTCGGTCAGTGTTTTATCAGGACAGTAGCAATGTTTGAATTTTTAAAAATTATTCAAACGTGATAATCATTTGAAATTGTTTATGAGAACATAACTAATGTGTCAGGAACCTCCAAAAAAAATTCAAAATATTTTGACATCGTTTGAACTATTTTTCATTCAGTTGAAATTTTCCAAAATTTCAGCAATTTCACTCGAAATTTCGGTCCAAACAATTCCAGATTTCACTTTTATCCGGATTTCGTCCGAAATAACGAAATTTCGATGTGTAACAAAATGTAAACCGAAAACGAAATTTGGAACCCTGCACACAGCTAACCATTTATTACATCGTTATAGCTAAAAAGCTGTCTAAAAGAGATCTCTATCATGATAGTTGCAACAAGCCATGACAAACATAAAACAGAAAGGCTTAATCTACACACAGGCTGTTATTGAATCACCATCTACAGCTGATGAAGATTTCCTTAACCACAATCTGCATGCCGATAACACTATCTTCCAATCCTCTTGACGTTGTAGCACAGATTACGACCACAACCAGTTAGTGCAAATATAGATAACATGCAACGGATTAGAGATTTTTTTCTTATTAAAAATCACATCATTTCGACATAGTCAAATTGATCAACATAAAGCGACAACCCCAACCAAAATACGAGCCCTTAATTCTTTTCCCAACCCAATAACCAATTTTCAAACATATTGGTCATACTACTAGGAGGTAACAGATTAGAAGCCGATTGGATAACACACAATGCAAAACGAGCAAAATAACGATTGAAAAAGAGGTGTTATATAGTTTTCTCCTTTTAAAAAAATAGGACTTGTTTCGAGTGTACTGTGCTTCCGAAGTTTCACTCATGTTTTGGGACCTGTTTGGAGTGTAATTCGTGATCCGTTTTTTTCTTGTTGTCTAGCAGTGCCTAATCGTAACATGAGCTGTCAAATATTGCATTGCTCAAAACATCGTGATCTTCTCATGCCGTCCTCGGCTGCGGCAGCATGGGACACCGTGTGATAGGCGAGCGCCGCCGCTGCCGGAGGGCAGGGACTGGATCTCGGACCCGTATCTCATGGGTGTGCTAAGTGAGAGGCGGCTTATACAGGCCCTTCCCTCAAAAAAATAAAATAAAAAATAGAGGTCTCTTTTTTTTCAATAAATATATAGACTAGTTGGTTAATCGCAACAATTTACCCTTACGGGTGGTTAAGGTTTATTAAAAGTTCTTTATGAAAAAAATATATTGTTAGGGTAAATTTGTAATGAATCAATACAAAACAATATTTGTAAGCTCTATATCTCTTTAACTTCAAATTAAGGTTCATATCTTTTCGACTTTTCCGTATCAAGGTGCTATTAATTGAGATATATTCTCCTATACCGTTTTAACATTTCTTACGGATTGAGAACAATGGGATTAAGCACCGTCATAGTCAAAATTTATTTTTCTTCTCGAAAAATATTTTTGGGGTTTCATCTTCCCAACCGGCTAATGCTTACTTGGCATATTTTGAAGTTGACACTAGAACGATGCAAGGGCCTCGTCGGAACGGAACAAACCTAGGGTACGGCCCTGCCGGACCTGCGTGCCAGGGCCCCGTGGCGCCCATCTATTGGCGGACTAGCATCTCTGACCGGTGGGCCATCCCTTGACTTATCTCTGACCGTTGTGTGGGCCAGCTTCTCTATTCATTTCCCCGCGATTTCTCCTTCCTTCCTTGTCAGAGTCAGCCTCGTCGCCTCGTCCGGGTGCTTCGTTTCCCCGGCCGACGAGTCGACATGGCCTCGCTGCCTCCTGGGGCTGCGGCCAACGGCGACTCCGATCAGGTCCGCCGCTTCCTCCTCCTCCTCCTCCCCATCTTCCTCTTCTCCCCCAGTAGTTCCCCAAATCCGTCAGGCGGTTGCGTTCGACCGGGTTGCTTCCGCCTCGCGCTTCGCTCTCCCTCTCGCTCTAGTTCGGTCGCTCGATTGGTTTGGTTAGCTTAAGCTAAAATATTAGATTGGGGGCTGAGGACGCGTGATGCTTTCACTGTCTTACCGTGCCGACTCGTTTGCAGCTGCCCGCAATTTCACCGATTCCCGTAGGTTTGGGTCTCCCCTTTCTCCTTGTCCGATACTGTGTAGAAATCAGTCCAGGAATGGTGTAGATGGATTGCAAATCGTTCAGAGAT
This sequence comes from Otatea glauca, assembly GCA_036346275.1. Taxonomy (NCBI): domain Eukaryota; kingdom Viridiplantae; phylum Streptophyta; class Magnoliopsida; order Poales; family Poaceae; genus Otatea; species Otatea glauca. The sequence continues at coordinate 678,343 of CM070729.1, forward strand.
GACTACAATTACCTGGCCATATTCTATTATGGCACTAATTTTGACTGTTCCCTGGTCCATGTTTAGCTCGAAAATTCAGTTAAAATTAGTGCCATATTCTATTATGGCACTAATTTGAGTGCAAGACAGCATGCGGAAAAGATACAGAATTAGTGCCATAATCGTTCACAGATGACTACAATTACCTGGTCCATGTTCTATTATGTTTAGCTCATTTGCCCCGACTGATCCTCTGTATAAAACTATGCAAGGAATGTTTGATCACAATGAAGAGTTCAAGCCTCTCCCAGTGTGATCAACGTCTGGCCATTAGTGGCATCGTTGAGTGGGTTTGGTTCTGTTTATTAAGATTTGAGACGTTCCCATGGACGAAGACTGGTTCCCAAGCTTTGACAGACTTCAATTGAATGAAGCCTCGGCGGTGGTCCTGATATCGTCTCAAATTTGATGAATTCATGGACACAACTGATGAAATAAATCTGAACACATTTTATAGGCGAACTGTTATTACCACATAAAGTCTTCGTTGTTTATGGAAGAAAGTTTTGTCCTACTAGAATTGGGGGGAAGAATATAATGGTAGCATTAGAATTTTTTTTCCTTTAATATTTTTTTTAATCTTTTTTTCAAAACTAGGCGTCGGGGCAAAAAAATTACAAAATTGGGCTCCGGTCGCCCTACATACGGGCGATTAGTACTGCTTTAGACGCGCGATTTTTACTCTGTCTGCGGTTAATTTCTAAAAAAAATTATAACTTTTTCATATGATGTCGGATGGAGATAAATTTTATATGAAAATTGTAGCTCTCGACGGGATCTACAACTTTTATATATAAACTTTTTCAATTTGAGTCCATTTAGATAGCCAAAATGGATATAATGTTCAGATATAAGAATAGATCCGTTTTTAGATATGAACGTTCTATCCCATTTTTGACTATCTAAATGGACTCAAATTGAAAAAGTTTGTATACAAAAGTTGTAGATCCCGTCGAGAGCTACAATCTTCATATAAATTTTATCTCCATCCGACATCATATAAAAAGTTATGATTTTTTTTAGAAATTAACCGCAGAGAGAAAAATCGCTGCTTAAAGCGTTCATAATCGCCAGATATGCGCGATCGCCTTATATGGGCGATCACGGCGATCGCCCGATATACGGGCGATCGCCCCATATACGGGCGATCGGCGCTCAATTTTGTAATTTTTTTTGCCCCGACGCTTAGTTTTGAAAAAAAGATTAAAAAAAATATTAAAGAAAAAAAAAATCGGTAGCATTACGCGGGCCACCGGCAGAATGCTATTGGCGGTCCACGAAGGGCCCATGGTACTGGAATTTCAGAAATTTCATCAGTTTTCCCATGTATGCTCTCAACTCAAGAGTAGCACTTGTAAGAATAGCATTTGTAAGCCTTATGGCTTACACACCTTTCTTCCTATGGCCGCTAATGGGATACACAATATATATGAGTCTTACGCTTTTGTTTTAAGAACTCTTCATAAGTGAAGACAGGAACATCCAAACTATTTGATTTGTCGTCATCGAATGAGCTGAATGCAGCGGCTTCAACTACTGAAGCAAGTAGAAAAAGACAATCGTAGCAGCATGCTATTGGCCTTCACGAGGACCGAGATTAGCTCAGTAAGCTCGGTTCTCATGTCTTATCAGCACAATTCATATGTGTATTAAGTAGGATAGCGTGTTTCTTTACTCTAGAGATCGTAGCGTAGAGTCTTTAGCCACTTTCTTAGCACATGTAAAGAACGTGTATATACCTATGGTGTACGAGTATAACGTATATGGGTTCGTAACCAAAAAAAACTATTAGCTTTCGTGCGGAGGCCGGGAGCCGTCGCTTTCCCGGTTGCTTTTAACCGCGCACCGTAGCCACTAGCCACCGCTCCTTTTTCTATCCAGCGGCGAATACCAAGTCATGGCCTATTAAATTTGGATCATACCGTACTCCTTATCAGACTAATGTTTCTATATAAACAGTCAAGGTCACGAGCTTGTGAAAAGTCTCCTCTCTCTTCGTCGTGTATGTAGCCATCTGACAATGGAAGCTTAATTCTCTTCACTGATGTCGTCACCCGGATAGATTCTCTTTTATCTTTCTTCTTTTTACAGGGGCTCACAGCGTTTCCTTTTCCTCCCCCCCTTTTTCCACTTGGTCTACTTTGTTTCGGCTTTTTTTTTTATGATTCTTGTGTTCTCCGGTGGGGCTTTGACCATGCATGGTACATTCTGAGCTGGGCTGGGGCTGAACAGAAGGTGGTCATCCATGTTATTAATTGAGGTGGGCGTCGTGACGGGCCAGGCCGGCACGGGTCTATCGTGCTTCGGGTCTGAACCGTGTCGGGCCGCGACGGCCCGTTGTGCCCGTCGTGTCGGGCCGTGTCCGCCCGGTTCGCCTTCGACGAACCCAAGCACGACCCATTTGCGCTTTGTGCCGTGCCGGTCCAGGCTCGATCCATTTGCACTATTGGAACGAGAGAAATGAGCCGAAGATGCATAGAATCGAGGCAGTGAATGCAAATATTATGAGAAAAAAAACTAAAATTTATTTATTCTTGAACAGTTACATAAAGCGAGGGGATGTGCTCAACACCGGCGAGAGGAGGGGCAATGGGCGAGAAAGAGAATGAGCGAGACAGACGAGAGAGATTGAGAGGGAGATTGAGAGACTGGTGAGAGAGATTGAGAGGAACAAGCGAGAGAGAGCAGCTTCTTGCACCGTATCTCAATCTCTCTTAGCTCTCTCTCCTGTTTCGCCCGTCTCTCTCAGGTGTCGGCAATAGGGAGGAGGGTGGCGTTCATACTACTGGGTACATCTATAGCGGTCATACTTTGTGAGTCAGTGACTTTCATGCTAGACTTATTCCTCGTACCTTAGGTTATCGGACCCGGTACAGTCCATTCTACAGTGTCGTGTCGGGCCGTGCCACCCATCGTGCCCGATTCTCAAGCCCGACACGGCCCATGCTACAGTGTCGTGCCGACCCGGCACGGCCCACTTCGTGTCGGATCGGGCTTCATGCCGGGCCATAACGTCGTGTCTCAGACCGGTCCAAAAGAGTCCAGCCCGAGTGCCCATCTCTATCCATGTAGGTGAATGCTAGCTAGTTCCTCGCAAAAAATAAAATAAAGAAGAGAATACTAGCTAGTAGTATAGAAAAATCATTTGACCAGTTAATCTAGCTGAAACCATGAGCAGGAAATGGCATGCATTGCACCGAATCAAATTAAATTTAGGGCAGGCAGGCCCAACCACTAGCTGGACCAGCACCTAATTTAGTTAACCATTGCTTCCTCGTCATCAAAAACTTCTGATACCTCCCTTTCAGCCAGCGTTTGGTCCTAGTCTTTTCAAGCTTCCTCTGCATTTATGGCCACTGTTGCTGCAGAGTAGGAGTACGTGGCATATATTTTTCAGGCAGCATGTAAAAAATTACATGCCAAATCTTATATTGTGAACAATGCATAGTACGTAGCTAGGACCAGGGCACAGTGGACATTGTACGGGACCGAATCGAAGACTTTGGGCTAGTCACCTCACAACACTCCTCTGCAGCATGCACGCAAGGGGTTGACAGGTTTTATGAGACGTTTCTGAGTGTTTTTTGCGGTGACTTGGATGCGTGATCCGAGAAGCTTCAAGCAATCGAATACTCCTACGTACGTACGATCTAGCTGCTCGTATCATTGATTAATAGTAATCTTCCAGGCCCACATAACGTACAATTCTTTAGGACTTGTTAGAGGGAACCAATTAAGGCTTTGATATATACATGATAGCATAGCCCAACCGCCGCTGCGCCGCACCAACACACCTTTTCGTAAATTTTATCGTTGTCTTGGGTGGAAAAGGATCCAACAAGGTACGTGTGTAACCATATTTAAATGAAGTACCTTATTTTACGAATAAGACATATTAGTTTCCTCTGGTCGTAAAAGATAGTCGTTTTGGGTTACGTGTAGTCAGATATTATAAACTTTTGTTATTAATACCTTGTTGAATATTTAGATCGGACATGTGAAAAATAATATTACCATGTAAATTTTTGCCGGAAAGTACTTTTGGTGACTGTTCACCCTTCAGTAGGTATCTTTTGTGATGGCAACAGTTGGCGCCATACACATACCTCGATTCTTTTGGCGGCTCTTAGATTAGGTCTACGCAGCAACCACTTCCCATGCTGCCTTTCCGCTCTCCTTCCATGCACGCTAGGATCACTTCTGCGTGCTTCTTATTTCTCCTTAATTGGTTCTTTCTCAGTTATATATCTTCATGCATGGATGACTGCAATATGCGTTCATCACTTGCACTTTTATCCATCCATGCAAATTAAGTCATTTGTGCGTGCGTACGTGGCAAGTGGCAATTATCTAATCTCTTTATCTCTCGTTAGTTTGTTGTATCAGAGCATCATGGCTCAAGCCTATACCGAGATCCCAAATGTCAGCCGCCGCACTGAGCTGCTCGTCCAACCTATCTTCTTCCTTCTCTTGCTGCCATTAATTGCCTCTTGCATTGTTTGTTTACACGCGTCGTCAACATGACGTGCCATCCGTAATATAATGACTGTAGATCCTCCTATTAGTGCATGCAGCTACTCTTGGGCGAAATAAAAAAACTAAACCACTGTCTTCATGCATTGTCTTTCGTGCACAGCCGCTGTCTGCTGTAGCCTGTGGGGCCTTCAATCTACTCCATCTACCTCTTTGCACCACCTTCCTCGGCGTTCTTCAACGTTGCTGGCCGTGCTTCCCACAACCTCTTACGGACATATCATATATATATATATATATATATTGTATCCATGGAGGATCTGCTCTGCCTCCTCTTCTCCGCGCGTCGCTCATGACTTTTGTTGCTGTTGTCGCGGGGCCTCCACAGTCCACACTAACGTCGGCCTTTCCTCCCTCCACGCGCCGCTGCCGCTAGGCCCAGCACAACCATCTCGCCACCGTCGTCGGCTTCTCCAACGTGCCACCACAGCCTCGTCGTCTTCAACCTCGGGCATTCGGCGCCACCGCACTTTGGTTCAAGTTAGACGCCGATCAGCGTCTTCCTGCCGCATCTGTCCGCGGCCACAACTTCTACAGTCGCTTCCCCTGCGTGTTCTTCCTGGATAACTTGCAAGCTTCATATGCACCAGCATACTCCGAGCATCCTTGTCCTGAACTCCTGATGGCTCTTCACGGCCGTAGCCGTCCTCTGTCTCAACTTCACGACTGCCCCTATCATGTCCGGCCACGTGGCATGGCGATCAATATTGTTGCCTCCTGGTGCATGGCTATTGCGGTGTATTAATTTGTTTTAAAACAAGACTTGAAATCTTATCGAGTTGCCACCGGGGCAGTGGCGTATCCAACGGGTGGGCTCGGTTAGGCTCGAGCTCACTCTCCGGTTGTCAGATCCTATGTAACCTCTCTAGCAGTGACGTTTATTTTTTGGCATAACAGTAGCGAATGTACATGCACTTAAGCACGTTTAGAAGAAGAAGAAACTTTACTAGCTGGTGAGCTACTTTTTAGACCATGTGGGTTTATGGACCGCTCCTTATTGAATACATAATTTTGCAATTGGTAACTTCACTTGTCTGTAAAACTGGACTTGAATCCTCAATGCACGTAGAGGCTATGGAGAGAGAGGAAGGTGACTCGACATCTCTTCTTTACGAGGATATAGCAGCCCATCAAGTTAGGGGCACTTGATGCACGTCGTCGAGACTCAGCGATTGTAAGGGCGCACGTCGAGGACATCGAGTGAATGTCGGGGAGCTCGCGAGGGCACGGGTGTGTGGCAACGGACAACCCACTGTGGCAATGATTAACAGATTGTGAAGGTGGCATAGCGTGAGTTGGCGAGTGCCTAACCGATTGAGTGAACTGACCATGATAACAAATAGACAAAGTGAGCCCCTCTTCTAATATATGATTTTTGAGAGGTGCTTCAATGCTTTCCCTTTTGACAGATGCAGAAATATTAAAGTATGAATAAAAAGTATATGGTAATTACTTACACTTTCGCTTACTTCAAGATTTGTACAATTTGTATTGAAAAGGAAAGCATTGAAGCACTACTCATGATTTTTTTATAAATTGTAAATATATCAGTGGGTTGAAAGAGACAATAGACAATTTGTTTGATTGATTAGTGTTAACTTGTTTATAGATTTCTAAAAGTTTAACAAACAAATGTTGCACAAGTATTTCTCAAATAATGAAGTAGTAGCACTCGAACCGATGAAAATACAATACAAGCTGTTTAACATATGTATCTCAATTTAACCTAATTTTTTAAGCCCACCCTTTATTTTTATACTGGATTCGCCACTGCACCAGGGTATAAACACATTGGACCCAAGTGGGTGTACAAACTGAAGGACTATGATGGCAACATCATGAGGTACAAGGCGAGGCTAGTTGCCACGAGATACATGCAGCGATATGGGATCGAAGGTATTCACTCCTGTGACACGACTTGAGACAGTGAGACTTCTGCTTGCCCCTGCAACGTAAAGTGGATGGGAAGTCCACCGCTTGGACGTCAGGTTAGCATTCTTGAACATTGATCTCTAGGGAGGTGTATGTTATTCAGACGGAAGGATTCATCAAAGAGGGCGAGGGGCAGAAGGTGTATGAACTCTCAAAGGCACTGTACGGGCTGCGTCAAGCCCTGAGGGTGTGGAACATCTGGCTAGATAAGAGTCTCAAGAATTTAGGGTTCATGAAGTGTCTGCAAGAGCAAGCTGTCCAAAAAAGGTGAGGGGCACAAGGTGTAAGAAACTCTCAAAGACACTCTACAGGCTACATCAAGCCCCAAGGACGTGGAACACCTGGCTGGATAAGAGTCTCAAGAATTTAGGGTTCGTGAAGTGTCTGCAAGAGCAAGCTGTCTACAAGTGCAATGAATAAGAGATACTTGTTGTTGGTGTATATGTAGATGACCTCGTTGTCACCGACACAAGTGCACATGAAATTAAGCAATTCAAACACCAAATGAAGAGGGAATTTGAGATGAGTTATCTCGGGTTGATTGCATACTACCTCAGGATTGAGGAGAGCAGAAAGTAAGCTGCATCACCTTCAAGCAGACATCGTATGCAAAGAAGATCTTGTTGCAAGTTGCCTGGGATGAGCGAGAGCAACCTAGCAAGGCATCTCATGGAGCCAAAGCTTAAGCTCGAGAAAGATGAAGATGGAGTCCATGTTGATGCGACCAAGTACAGGATCATCATCGAAAGTCTGAGATACCTGACTCGCACTCGGCCAGACATCACATATGCAGTTGGATGGTGAGCAGTACATGGAGTGGCCTACTCAGCTACACATGATAGATCCTCAGATATGTGAAGGGGACAACCGACTTTGGTATAGTGTATTACAGAAGAGGAGTAGTGGCAAAGATTGCAGGCTACAGTGATAGCAACTTGGCAGGCGATATAGATGACAGGAAAAGCACAAGAACCATGGTGTTCTACTTCAATGTGTGAGGTCATGTGGAGGTCAATCCATGGATGTGTAATGAGTATTTGACATTTGTTAGGCTCGTGTTGATTTGTGTGAGTTTGTTTTGGACGTGAAAAATTGAATTTGCAATCTGAGCTGATGTCGGTGTACTATTAATTACATGTTGCATATTATGTTGAGCAATAATATGTGATATTTTACTTGTCGGTGATGGTTGCAGCACTTCGGTGCTATGTCATGGTGAGGTGAAGGAGACCGGCACTAGGTTAGCAGAGCTGAGGTCTAGACGGTCAAGGTGACGCTGAAAGATAACTAAGGGCAGGGAGTTGCTGCAAACTAGGATGACAAGTGGATGGATGAGATGCTAACTTAAGCCATACTCAAGCGAATGAGAATAGTTGGATCAAATGTTTGCGGGTAGAGTAGTGGTTAAGTTAGTGTTAAATAGTTAAAACCTGTTATATTGTTGGGTTGCAGGTCCCAGTATGTATGAGTGAGAGGGTGAATCTTAACCCTTGATGAGGTTTCTTGAGGGCCAAGAAGGTTATTTAAGGGTGGGGGTTGGTCCTACTATGTATGAGTGTTGGAGTGAATCTCAAGTCTTGATGAAGTTTTTTGAGGGGCAAGAAGGTTATCTAAGGGTAGAGGTTGCTCCTAGTGTGCTATAAATAGAGGGATGATTCCATGCCAAATCTTAGAAAAGGTTTTTTAGTTTTCTTATACTCCTTTGAGCTTTGCCCACCTTGAAGTGAGTCTATGTAACCATTCCTCACTAAGCAATGCATGATTCAAGTTAATCTATGTTCTGAAATTTATTATATTTCTTGTATTTTTACTTGGTTCTTTCATGCAACTTGAGCTTTGCTTCTGCTCCTTCTACTTGTTGTGTTTCTATTAGATTTAGGACGCATAAGAGGTTGAGAAATTCATTTAGAATATATCCCAACCCAGCAAGATCCATTAGAACTTATTCTTGCTCAAGTTGTGTTTGCAACATCGAGTTTTTGAGATAAAATCGATGTTTTTGGTGCAGCTTGAACCTTTTGAATGAAAGGTTGAGACCTTGGGCTTATTCTTGTAATTACCTTTGGAATCATAGTCATAAGGTCATTTTCTAGTCGTGGTTCAAATTCCATCAAGTTTGGATGGATAGAACTTGAGTTATTGAAGTTTCCTTGCAGCCAAGTTTATGAAATTCTAGTTTTTTGTGCAGTGTGGATGTTAGGATAGATAGGTATCTCATTTGAGCTTTGTTTGAAATTCATTTTGGAATCACGACCTTGAGGACCTTATCTTGCTATGTTTCAAGTTTTATCAATTTTGGATGAGTAGCTCTAGAGTTATTAATATTTCTTAACGCTCAAGTTTTTGAAATTCCTGTTTTTGTGCAGCAAGGATGTTGAGCTGATAAAGAGAAGGTCTCTCATTTGGGCTTTGTTTTGAAATACCTTTTGGAATAATGACCATGAGTACCTTATCTTGTTATGATTCAAGTTTCATCAACTTTGGATGAGTAGATCTAAAGTATTCATGTTCCTTGACAGCCAAGTTCAATATTTCTTCTCATCTGAGTTGCTAAAATTCTTGCTCCATTCATCATGTTTTTGGTATTCTTGAATCTAATGTTTACTCCATAGCACTTTTATTTTGAAAAGATTCTTGAGAGGAAAATTTTATTTGGCTCCTATTCACCCCCTCTAGTCGCCGATTTCAGCCCTTCACAATGGGAACATAGTCGCTTGGGCGTCTCAAAAACTAAAAACGTCACTCTATTGACTTGTGAAGCTGAATTCATAGCTACCACGACAGCAGCATGTCAAGGCATATTGTTGCAAAGCATGCTAAATGAGGTAACAAGAGAAGCCTCGAGTCTAGTCATCTAGTTCATTGACAACAAATTAGCAATCACATTGATGAAGAATCCGATGTTTCATGGGAGAAGCAAACACATTGATACCCAGTTTCACTTTATCAGAGAGTGCATAGAGAAGGGACTGATTGTTGTTAAACACGTATGCGCTGGGGAGCATCGTACGGATATCCTCACAAAGGCACTTGCTCAAGTCAAGTTCGCAGAGATACGTGATCTGCTAGGCGTCGAAGATCTCGCGCAACCAAGTCTAGATTTGGGAGGAGATTATTGGAAAATAATTAAGACATTCCATTGTTGCCTTGCCATGTTATGAAAGGACAAAATAAATTAGAAAGTAAGCCACACTTTTCATTGTAGGCTTGCTATGTTGTAAGGCAAATACTATGTTGTAAAGGCAAGTAAAAATATTTCCTTTTAAGTTATTCCATAGATAGGTCTATGTGTATACTATAAATACTAGCCTCAAGGTTGGAATGAATAACACAAAAGAAAATTACCCAAAACTTCTGTGTTTGTTTGTGTGTGTTTTTTATCTGTTATTTGCATGCAGTTGTTCCTAGGGAGGAAACCAACATGGTTGACATGATGTGTGACGTGTACGACTGGTGGTTCAGATGCGGTGGCACGGGGTCGTAGTTCAGGGCGAAGGCGAGGGCGAAAAAGGAGGGGAAGCTGTGGATGGCCGACTAGACGGCGGCGGCGGGGAGGACGCAGTCCCCCGGTGGCTTCTTCTTGCATGTGCGGTGCTACCGGCAGTGATGGCCTGAGCAGTTTGTCCTGCATAAACTTATTTTCTTTGTATGAACCTTTATCATTTTGGTTTCTCTCAAGCAAGTGAAGGATATTTGTGCAATTTTTAAAAAGAAATGTATAGAAACATCTCTCTCGGTGATTTTATTACATGGTGTAATTCATGATATAGATCAAAGTATAAATGAAAAGTGACATAAATATTCTTTTTCTTATCTTCTTCCTTTGACATGGGTTCCCACTCCTAAGCAAAATAGGACTTGCAAAGTGAGCAACAGAACACAGGACCTTTCGCACAAACGCATAGGCTCTTCCCACTAGACTAATTGCATCAGTTTGCTCAAATGTTAGTTGAGGTTTCCTTTATCCTTGACTTTAAAGTTTAAAATTGAAATTTGATCTGAAACTTTCAAACCAAATTCGGTCGGAAATTGTCAAAACTTCAGGTGGGTGGCAAAAACATAGAAGAGTCCCATTATAAAATCCCTGCTCATAACTCTCTTCGTACCGTGATTTCGTCTTTATACGTCCATGGTAAGTGTTTTTTATGTTGAATCCGTGTTTCATGTCCTCTTGATTATATTATATTTTGCTGTACGTTCTGTAATAAATGGTATTAGAGCTGTGAATTCGAAACCCTAGAAGTTGACCATTGTCCTGACTAAATCGTCGCTTGCCTTGCAAAGAAATTGTTGATGCTCAGAGCGGCGTCCGTCGCAAGTTGCGCGTGTTAAGTCCGGGAGTAGGGGTGAAAACGGGTTAGATACAGGCGGATATTGCTCTTTTCGTATCATAACCTACATTTTTTCCAAGATTCGGAATTGGATACGAGTTAGCCGGATACGGATACGAATCCGGGTTATTCGGGATATGGATACGAGACAAATATGTGATGGATTCGAGTCAAAAACGGATAAAGATATACGAATAATGCATGCATATATAAAGTAATATATGTTGAATTAAACCATATGAATGCATGACCATAGTAGCAAGTTATATATCAATCAAATCCAATAGACGTCATATAAAGAACTAGCAAACTTACCCACGTAACAACGCGTCTAGATATTATGATACAATTATCTTTGATATACAACTCTACTTTCAATGATTGAAATACAATTGTATTTGTTATATAACTCTATTTATATATGATTAATCTGCACCGTTATAATATGGCCCCATCAAAATAAGTGGTAGAGATACTTTCTTTGATATACAACTCTACTTTCAATTATTGAAATACAATTGTGTTTGTTATATGTGATTAATTTGCACCGTTATAATCTGGCACCATTGAAATAAGTAGGAGATCATTCTCTCTTTTTTTCGATTAATGTGAGAATTTCTAGAATTTAGGATTATTATGGGATTTTTGTTACTTTTAAAACGAAGGAGGTGCCTTGAATATCACTAATTGTTTTTATATATATAGATACTACATATATACGCTTGGGTTGTATTTATTATAGAACTCTAATTACATAGGATTCATCTATACCTTTATATTTTGGATCTACCACAGAGTCGATGGTGTAGATGTTTTTCTTTTTCTGCTATTAACGTGGCAATTTCTACCTCTTAAGAAGAATGTGGTAGCTTTATTTGCCTTTACTTTAATAAGATAATAGATAGATAGATAGATAGATAGATAGATAGATAGATAGATAGATAATTGATAAATAGATACATACACAGCTGCGCCCATGCTTCTCCATTAGCACCAGCAGCGGAAGTAGCAGCGCGTCGTCGTCGTGGTGTTGCAATTAAGCCTGCAAAGATGTATGATAACCGCTTGCCAAAAATCACATTAATTGCAGTACTCTTCAGTACCGGTGTAAGTTTATTGGGAGCTAGGTCGATCGAACTACTCCTACTACTACTAATTAAATATATGGAGTTATTGATGATCAGATTAATGGCCGATCGATCCAGTCAAATCAAATCAATATCAACAGGGGCTCCAGCCTACTCATACTCAGACTAGTTAGTGTAGAGTACTTAGTACTTACCAGTTAAGAAATCGGAGAAGTTTTGCGTGGTGCTAATTAGTCAAGCCTCCAGCTAGCAGCCATGTCCACGTGGTCGCGCGTTTGGCCAATCAGAAACTGCGATGCAGACGCCATCGTCAACTTTATATACTTGCTCTGTTTTTTAATAGATAATGTTTTAGATTTTATGCTTAACCAAAGCAAGTGTACAAAAGACTAAATTACTATATTTTATTAGACTACTTATTGCTATTGGATACTATAGTTCATAGCATAAAATGATCTTGAAAATAGCCTGAGGGAAGGATATATAAGAAAAAGAGGATAAAAAGTTGTATCGAAATTGTAGAACCATATTCTATAGCAGCTTCTGCTTTGCTGACTTGTCACTTTTTTTGTTTTCTTTATCGATGCAATGCCGGTCTTAATTATCTGACCTAGCCGTCCTTTTCTACTCTCCATATCTTCCTGTTTATTTTTTTTACTAGAAGATTAACAACTGCATGCCGTGGATTCCCTTGCCGTTTGATGGTGCTACTTACACTAGTTAATTTATTTTTATTTTATGTTCGCAGCTAGCTAGCTGTAGTCGATCTTCCAACAACTACTGTTAATGAACTCGTATGCGAAAATTTTCCTATGCTTATAAATGACTTTTATTGTCTAAACTGACGGCGGAGATCGAGCTAACGAGAAACCTTCTATCTATTATATTATTAAAATAATATGAAAAACCAAAGCAAATTAATTAAGACCAAAATATTTTTGTACCAAAATAGCTTTGCGTGCCAAAACGATCATATCATCAAGAGCATGATCGATCATCTATTTAGTTAAATAATTTTTGTGTGTATGTGGCTTAGGGCCCATTTAGGACAGCTTGTGCTTAAAAAAAAAAGATTGTTTGCTGAACGGAAAGATTCTGAACAATTTCTCCCATAATCAGGAGCTGCCATCTACATAGAATCAGAATCCAGCTAGAACCTGATTCTCGCCGGCCCAGTCCAGAATCTAGAAGTCGTAGCCGGTCTGACCCGATTCTCCTACAATCAGAAGCAGCTTCTCTCATAATCCATAATCTATCCCGAACTGGAGCTTAGATGAATATATGGATGCACGCACTCTTATGCAGGAAGATGGTCAGACTGATCTGATATCGATGCTAACTGGGGCAACATATCTCATGCATATAGGCTACTTGGTCGGCATATTTACACAGCCAATCCTGATCATCCAAAACGAGATCGACGGCTAAGATCACAACATGCAGATTTTACCTCCTGCTTATGGCCCTTTTGCGACCCGCGCTCCTCCCCCAAAACCTTCTCTCGCAATTAGTCCCTCAGTCCAAAATTGATTCCCTCTCGCTCACCCTCGTCCCAAATCATGTACACCCCGACCTAGTATTTGGGAGAGAGAGGCGAGCGAGGCGACACCACTGCTAGGGTTAGTGTTAGAACCCTCCACCGCTTTGCCGCCCGTGCATCATTTGTAACGACCCCTACATTGTTGGCCCCTCTGTAGAGCTTCATGTGGTTGTCCCTCCAATGTGGTGGTCCGCCCATTGGAGTTGCGCTTGTCGGACAATAGAGAAGAAGAAAGGGCATACAGATAATTAAGATCGAAATCCGACATTTTGCATCTTATCTCAGACCGAGATCTCTGAGATCTTGTTGGCGTCAAAAACTTGAGGTAGGGTTTCTGACAACAGCACACCAGACGAACACCTGGTTCAAGAGCGTGCCAGTCGATTTGACCTATAACCGACAAGGTAAAATATAAAATTTACTCAAAAACCGATCGTAACGATCAATCGGCTTAGACCCAATCAGCTTAAAGCCGATTAAGATCAAAGTAACAAGGTAAGTCTAATTAGCCGATCAAGGCTAATCAGAGGATAAAGGTAGATTGATTCTGAAGAAGGCGATGCGCAACAAAATCAAAATAAATCAAACACGGGTGTAATTGAAGAAGATCAACAATCGGCGATCGCAACTTTATTGATCAAGATCGATTACAAAGACTAAATTACAAGAACTACTCCTAGTCGATGGAAAAGTAGATGAAAAGTAGACGCGAATTGGTTGGTTGGCTCGAGCGCCTTTTACGATCACCTCTAGATCTCTTTTATACCCATTGGCCGATAGAGTCCAGGTACAACACGTTAGGAATAGAATCCGTATCGGCCTCTATTTGGAGGGTGCTTTCCTTAACAACCTGTTTTTGTTTCCAAATATCTTGATCCGTTATCCAATCGTATCTTGTTGATCTTGTACTTGCCGATTTTGACCCTATTCGCAAATTTTGGTGCAAACATATGCCCCCGTTTTGGGAGATAACATGTTATCTTCAAAAATTTTCATCATCGACTTGAACATATATTTTCTTACCATAGCCAAATTTTTAATCGCATCGATTTAATTTGGCTTTCGTGTCGTGTCGCCAACTCGTATATTCGTATTTGAGTTTTAGCCAATCAAGACCTAACGATACCTTGGACAAACCGATGCACGCTACACGCTCCCACGTTGATCCCTTACCAAATCGGTTATCACGGTGACGGGTGGTATGATTTTCCGACTAGATCGGCTTCGTCGAACAAAAATCATTTGCGAATCCGTTTTTTTCTTCCTCCACTCTTTTCTCGCAATCTTAATCGGATGAAGTTCATTAAAAGTTTTATCCTTCGTTTTCTTGTTCACTTCCTCATCTCTTGGGTCCTTAGCTCAAGTCTTCTTCTTTGTGATCGGCTTAAACACGAGGACACCATCTCGCTTTGGTTCGATCGACTTACATATTTTTCCTAACAGATCCATACTAGCCGCAGTGTTAGACCCTTCATCTTGGTCTTGTTTACGACTTATGGTCGGCTTAGAAATTCTATCTTTAGCGACCATCACGCCTATCACCTTGGCATGGGTAATACTGCATCGGACATGTGTTTGGTGATGGAAAAGCTAATCCCCTCTCCCAACAAAATTGCCAAAAAGGGCACCGTTGGTGAGCTCTTTCATTCCTTCTTTCATATTTTGCTAGTAATTGGGAAAAAGTGGGCTTCGACTTACAGATCGAAACTACGTAGTGGCAATGCTCTCTCAGCCTGATAACTCTTTGGTGTGATTGTTTTAGAAAAATTTCCTTCACGGTCGGCTTTTATTTGTATAGAGCCAACAGTAATCATGAGTGTCTTATTGCCATCAGAATTTGATTGTACATCGGCTTGACGTGTCATTTTTATAGCCGATGATATATGAATTTGATCCTTAGGCTCTGCATCTTGTGTCGGCT
This sequence comes from Otatea glauca, assembly GCA_036346275.1. Classification (NCBI taxonomy): domain Eukaryota; kingdom Viridiplantae; phylum Streptophyta; class Magnoliopsida; order Poales; family Poaceae; genus Otatea; species Otatea glauca. The sequence goes on from CM070729.1 coordinate 693,727, forward strand.
TTTCCTTCTTTTTAGAGCAATGAACCATGTTAATTGGAAAAGGATCAGCGTCCAGCTGCATCGTCGGCTCTTCTGCAAATTTTAGTTGGTCATCCTCTATAGCCGATTGTATCTTGTCTTTGTTATTCTTTAATTCATTTTTGAAGCCGTTATCATCGGAGAAACGGCTTTCTTGAGCCGATACTCGCTGTAAGAGATGACTTAAATTGGTGAATTCTGCCGCTATTTCTCTTTTAATGGGGGTATCAACCTCTGGAAAGCTAAATCGGCCAACTGATTATCAGGCAGGTAACACTAAAACACCTATTTCTCACTTCCCTGAATCTCTTAACATAATCATTTACCGATTCCCCGGTCTTTTGTTGGACAGAACTTAGATCTGAAATCCGGAGCTCGAGACTGCCGGAGAAAAAGTACTCATGGAATCGACTTTCCAAATCGTTCCAAAAATGAACCGAATTTGGAGGTAAACTAGCAAACCAAGTGAAAGCAACTCCTGATAAAGACAAGGAATAATCTAATTTTCACCCGTCGACCGAGTCGCTTCGCCACACCGAGCGATAAAGCGTCAGACGCGTGCTCTAAGGTCGTGACCGAATCATTCCGAAAATTTGGCAAAATCAGAACTTTAAAATTATGTGGATATTGCATGCGATCTATATAATCCGGATCTGGCTTTCTATAGCCGATGACTCTACCCTTTGGTTGTGTCGAATTGATCTCTCAACACGGCAATCTGTCACCGAATTAATGTTGTTAGCCGACAAGACCTCGGGGCTCGCCAATGACTAGTATTCTCGCCCGAGTGCAAACTCGTCGTCTTGCTAGACCGAGCCGACGGATTTTGTTGGTTTTGCTCATACCGTCGTACCTCCTATCCAATGGTTCTCGTGACAGGACAAAGGGCTCTGCGTGAGGTTATCACCTTATGAGGGACCGATTCTGGGCGAAATCGGCTCTTGGTATTATGCGTGCCTAATTTGTTCAATCGGTACGTGAGATCGATTGTGGGAAAATATTAAACGGAGTTGACGGCGGCAAAGTAGCCGACACGTTTAGTTTAGCGGCATCAGTGTACGCCTGATAATGTGTTACCCCACTCGGCCGAGGATCTCGTGGTAGCATGACGGTAGGTTGAGTCGGCATCATAGTGGGGAGTGGAGTTGTAGCCGATGGTTTAGGATCGACTGACGTACTCTGCGTATTTTGCGCTATTGAAAAAGCAGGATAGCTTGGTAGAGCTTGCATCGGGTCAAGCAGACTCCCAGATGATGCCAATTCTTGAGCGATTGTCTTCACACTATTCGCAATCATCGGCTTCAGCGTTGTAACAAGAGCCGATGATTGGTTTACCAGCGCGTGATGTATAGATTGATTAATCATAGCCGATAATTCACTTGAGCGGGTAGGTATGAACTTACGGACCATCTGTGATGCTGCATTGCAAAGGGCATTGATCGTCAAGAATCGATCTTTTGAGTGGCGCCACATCTAGTCTTCTCGATAGCAATTCACATCATCTCTTCTAGAGCGACTTTTGATCTTCAATTTCTTTGCGTTGCTCGAGTTAAATCATCCATCGTTGGGACGATTATAGCTTGTACCAGATCGGATGGTGGAATTGATTTGCTTGATCTCGCCATCCGGTCCCATCTGGCGTGCCAAGAGTGTGTTGGCGTCAAAAACTTGAGGTAGGGTTTACGACAACGGCACACCGCATTTAACACAGTTCAAGAGCGTGCGGTCGATTTGACCTATAACCGACAAGGTAAAATATAAAATTTACTCAAAACCGATCGTAACGATCAATCGGCTTAGACCAATCGGTTTAAAGCCGATTAAGATCAAAGTAACAAGGTAAGTCTAATTAGCCGATCAAGGCTAATCGGAGGATAAAGGTAGATTGATTACGAAGAAGGCGATGCGCAACAAAATCGAAATAAATCAAACACGGGTGTAATTGAAGAAGATCAACAATCGGCGATGCACAACTTTATTGATCAAGATCGATTACAAAGACTAAATTACAAGAACTACTCCTAGTCGACAGAAAAGTAGATGAAAAGTAGACGCGAATTGGTTGGTTGGCTCTGAGCAGCTTTTCTGATCACCTCTAGATCTCTTTTATACCCATTGGCCGATAGAGTCCTGGTACAACACGTTAGGAATAGAATCCGTATCGGCCTCTATTTGGAGGGTGCTTTCCTTAACAACCTGTTTTGTTTCCAAATATCTTGATCCGTTATCCAATTGTATCTTGTTGATCTTGTACTGCCGATTTTGACCCTATCTGCCAAATTTTGGTGCAAACAGATCTCAAAGAGAAATTCCGAAATTTCACAGATTAGTGTCTGTCGTTCATGCGACTTCCTCTCTCATTCCTCCAATAGTTTACTACCAGGCTACCGATCGACCGGCAGCTTGTAAACACAGACAGTATAGTTTTCCTAATGGTTCTATATTAACAACAGATGAGCGTGGTCGTAGCAAATTTAGTCAAACTGAGGTACACTGCTCGCGTGCACGGAGCTTTTAAGGTGCGACGCCCCCGCAAATATCTACTCCGAAGAATGCAATCTTGACCGACCACGTGTCCCATCGCTAGTCTAGGAGATTTGCGCCTCAATCGGAATAGCCTGTGAAACACGTCCCTACCCCCTAGTATTTTAGCAAGTCTCTGATCCAGTCCCCACACGAAACAGCGGTCAGTCGTCCTGTCCTGTACGTGCGTGTTTACCCGACATGTGGGCCCCCGCGCTGCGTGGGACCGCATTGTCAGCGAAGGACTACAGTGCAGCCGTGTATCTTACCGTTGAATATAATAATGACTATACCATTCGATCGAAGGTGTAGGAGGCTCTCATTAAAGCCGAATCACGCACGCCGATCGTGCGCAAGAAACCATCGAATTTCTACCCCTTTTTTTCCCGCAAATATTCTGCCATGGAAAACTATACATATGCGCACGCACCATACATCTGGTAATTTTCTGCCTTTTTACAAAGAAAAAGAAGTGGCTAGCTACTACTCGCAAGGATGGCGACGTAAGATGCCTTGGCCTTGCAACAAGGTAGAAACAAACGCCACCCACTAGCTAGCGTAAATTTTCCTGTCACGTGTAAGTTAACCATGCAGCCGACACCGAGCGCGTTTTTCTTTCCTAGGTATCATCGTAGGTGTCCACCGCACGGTTGTATGGACCGGAGTTAAATGACGTCGACGTCTGTCTTTCAATCTAGCATATATATATATATATATAGTTTCTTTTTAACATACAAATATACCACCATCTTATTATAAGATATAAGTTAGTGTTACGTGTGTTCGTATCTATCCCGATGATCTCCTTTCTTGATCCGGCCTTGGTGTGACTAAGGATTGAAATCTTATCGAAATTTCACGATATCTCGCTTACCAGAGGTGGGCGAGTTTTGAAATACCGGTCGAAGTAATTTTTTTTAAAAATAAAATCACTACAATAATCTCAAAAATCTCAGCGAGATCTTACGGTTTTGACCGATTTTTGATGTTTTTTTAACCGGATTTAACCGTAAATTGATCGATAACCCTTAAGAAAGTCATCTCCTTTAAAAATTTGTTGAAAAAACAATTTTTTGAGATATTTTTTAAAAACTGCCAAAACATTGTCGGATTTTTATAAAATTTACATGCTTTATCATGATGTGAAAAAATTATGGTACCTTCCTAAGAAGTGTAGTATCATACATAAAAATTTTCAAAATATTTTAACTTCATTTGTTATCTTTAAAAAATCAAAAACCGAATGAACATAATTGGGATAGTAACCTTGTCAGAATTTTATAAATTTTCTCGAGTGTGATCATGTTCGAAAATTTTTATGAGAGCTTAAGAATTTCTTCAGTAACATTATATAATTTTTCTAAAAAAATTCAACTTCTTTTGTTTGCTCAATCAAATCTATGTATGCATTGAACTTCATTTGTTATATTTCAAAAATTAAAAATAGACAGAATATAAATGGTACGGTGCACTTGTAAGAATTTTATAAATTCACTGGAGTCTGATCATGATTCAAAAGATCTTAATCATTTCCTTATAACCCTTCTGCAAAATTTAAAAAAAAATTAAAAAATTTATTATTAAAGCAAATCTATATATTGATCATGAGGCTTTTATTAGAAACTTAGTACTCTCAGAATTTTTGAAACTTCTTGAAGTTTGATCATCATATGAAAATTTTATAGAAATATTAATGATACATCAAGAACATCCACAAAAATTTTCAAAATTTTCTAACGTTGTTTGTACCTTTTTTCATTTGGTTGAAGTTTGCCGGTATGGCTTTTATCAGATAGTTGTAATGTTTCAATTTTTAAAAATTCCTCAGATTTGATAATCACCTGAAATTTTTATGGAAATATCACCGATATGTCAGGAACCTCCAAAAACAATTTCAAAATTTTTTGACACCGTTTGAATCATTTTTCGCTTGGTGCAATTTTAACGAGATCTCGGCAAATCTCACCGAGATATCGGTTTTCTCGGTAAAAAAAAAATCCAGATTTGAATTTTTATTCTTATTGTTCGTCCAAAATTTATCTAAAATTTATAAATCTCACTGAAATTTTGTTCTCCGACCGTGTCCTAGATTTTAAGCGAAACAGATTTCAATCCTTGGTGCGCCTATACGCGTGCGTGGTATTTGCGAAAAAGTCGAACCATGACGCGTTCCTTTTGATTTGCTGCATGCACCATCCTCAAGTAATTATGTGCATGCTTATGGTACCATTACGTATATCACATGCATGTATTGAGAAAAAAATGGTAGCATTACGTGTCATCTATTGAAAAGAGCTAGCGCGCGACTCGATCCACGTCGTCTCCGCGACAAATCACATGTACTATCGCGTGATCGATGATGGTACGCATGCATTTGACTAGGGAAATCGCAATTACACCCTACAATAATTAATATACATGCAACTGGACCCATCGTCATTATTCCATGAAGTAAATGATAGACAATTAATTTCTACATCGATCTAGGGTGCTCCATGTAAATTAAGTACTTCCTCTCAATTACGAAAACTTGTCTGTTTAGAATGCGTGTAATCAAACTTTCGAAATTTTAGTTACCGATATCTTTTTATATATTTAGATTGGATGTATGAAAATTATATCTTTAGATTTGTCTCGAAATGTATTATCATAATATTATAATTTTATTATATTTATTAAATATATTACAATAGAAATTAGTGATCAAAGTTGAGTTTTGACGACCATGTCGATATCCAAAATGACAATTATTTGTAACCGGAGGAAGTACCATCAAGAAACTAACAATTCTGATCAACCAAGAAAAGGAAGGAAAATCACAGAGAGATTAATCCCATTGATTGAAAAGCATAAAGAAAGAAGCAGATCGATCGTCACAGAAGGACCGATTAATCCCATCCATTTATTCATTAATTGGAAGCCGATACTAAGGGCATGTACAATAACATAATGTTAGTTGTCTATATACCATGTCACATAAGATTTTTGTTGATGTAGGGATAGAGAAAGGATGAGACAGGTTATAGCTGTCTCTTTGTGAAAGATAACCATATAGATAGCATAAAATACTATTATATGAGTTATTATTCATAATAAGTACTTTTTATATTATAATTAAATAATTATAGTATCCTATAGAGATAACCTTAATATATTTTATATTGTAGAAATTATCTTTAATTTTATTTTTAAATAATACATAGAAATATACAGATAACAGCTGTCTATGCTATTGTTCATATTATAACGCGTATGCTACGAGCAAGTTTTAAAGAGGTAAAGCAGAGAAAATCAGGAAGGGATTAACGCCAAGCAAATCTGAGGTTTTTAGGAGGTACCGGATGCACGCAGCAAAACACCAGCTGTCCAGTGTCCACGGCAATTAATTACCGCGGGGCGGTGGATAATACGGTAAAATTACCGCCATAAGTACCCCCAGTAAAAGGAGAAGCCTACAGGAGAAGGAATTGAAGGGAGGAGGGCTACGAGATCGAGCCTTCCGTCCTCCGTCCAGGCTCACACACACACTGCTGACCTCTCGCCTCGCCGTTCCGTTCCGTTGCGTTGTCCCGTCCCCCATCTCCTCTCCCCTCCCCGTCGCGTCACCGTCACGGCCCCCGAGTCCAAATTTCTAAAGCACTAGTACTCTCTCTCTCTCTCTCTCTCTCTCTCTTCCCTTCCTTCCTCTGCCCACCTCCTCTCGTCTTCCGCTGCGCTGCGCTGCTTCCTCCCCACGCTAGAGCAAAGCAAACATCCCACCCAATCCCATCGCCGTCTCGGCCCCTCTATCGCCGCCGCGTCGGATGGACGACGGGGTGCCGCTCGCCGTCGTGCGCTGCGGCGCCCGGAGGTAGCGAGGGGCGCGCCCGATCGGCGGGGGCGCATGAGGGTGCCGCAGGAGCGCATCATGAGGGATCTCTACGATCGCACGCGGCACAAGGATCTCGCGCTCCCCGAGGTACGTGCCCCCACCCACCGCCGCATATACGCTTCTACGCCCCCCGCGCGGCGCTCCGTTCCATTGTTGGTGTGGGTCCCCCCCAAACGGATTGGATTGGATGGGATTGCTGCCGTTTGGGTTTGGCGATTCGAGGTTTTGCTGCGCGTGTGCGTTCGTCCGTGCGGATTGTTCCGTTTTTTTTTTTGGTGGTTGGCGGGGGATGCGTTTGAGGGTGACGCGGTTTTGCGAGAGGCAAATCGAATCCTTCGTATGATTTCCCCGTTTGATTTGTGGTATTATTTCCGCGTCGATTTACGCGTCAATCTGGGAGATTTGGTGATTTTTGGATGCAACTTTGCGGTTCGGAGGGTTTGATGATTCACGCGCCTGTTGTTCTCTTGTGTTTGTGCCGTTCAGGAACCAGTGGAGGGATGCCGCGGCGGCGGCGGCGGCGGCGGAGGACGCGCGGAGGGTTCGGGACAACGTGAAGTGGTTGCCAAGATGGAGGTGAGTAGCTGTAGCATCACAGGGTGTGGTTTTCCCTATATATGCAGGGAAGTATTCGGCTGCTTCGAGTGCTGCGTCAAGCTCGGAGATTTCGTGCTGGATGCGCGTGTTTGTCCGATCATCTGATGCCCACAAGAGACATGACGAGTTTAGTCTAGATTATTCCTCTACGCCCTTATGCTCTAGGCCTGCAGTTCAGCTGTTGTGGTATAGATACTTGGAGGTGATTCTGATCCCATAGTGCTGTAGGATAAGGGCATACAAATATGGAGTAGTGCAGCTTAATCTCATTTGATAAATGGCTTGGCGATACTTGCACGCTTTGATGGTCTTTCTTTTCTTGGTGGATTGATGCAATGCTTTGAATATATTTTTTTTACTTGGTTGATTTACCTACGCAGATCATGATTTTGTGTTCTGTCATTATCATATGGTGAACATTGATATTTGCAAAATAAGCTAAATTTATTGTAGTAGAACCTCAGCAGCTCTAGACTTGAAAATTGCTTCTGGATTATCATTCGTTGTTTCGATGAAATAGCTTTTAGTAAAGCCTGCCAATAAAAAGGAAGTAGTCTAATTATCAGATCCTAGCAATGCTTCTCCTAAAATAGTTTCATCTCCGTAACATCTGAAGATATGATCTATTTAGTCAATTCTTTTTATGTTCATGTTGTATCTATAGGCACATGTTTTTGGCTTTCAGGTCTTCATGTATGTTTTTTGCTGCCCTTGGATAATGATTTTGAACTCGGGTGTTATTTTACCTTTTTGCCAGGACAAGCCTACAGTAAGAAAAAGACCGGTACCAAGCGACAACCTTCGTGTGAAGGCAGAATCTGGCACTTGTAATGTCTGTTATGCTCCTTGCTCCTCATGCCTGCACCGAAATCTTGTACTTGCAGATTCAAATATGGACTGTGGTTCATCTCAAACATGCTGCGCAAGGTCAGAAACAAAAAATAATTCGTTCATTCGTAGCGAGAAGGGTCTCCATACCAAGGGAGGGGGAAATGATGATGACTTCAGTGCCACCTCAAGCCATTCTTCCTATTCTGAAAATGGTGGAAATAAGGCGATGGCAAGATCATCCATTGGAGCAGATTCAGAGGTCGACATGCCAGCAAAACGAAGAAAGCTATTAAATCATGACGCGAGATCACTTAAAGCAGAATGCCCGGATGACAGCAACTCGTGTGTTACTGGTGTATCAGCAGCAGGCAAACTTCTGTTGGACAAGAAAAAAGATAAATTATCTACTTCTGCATCAAGTCGTGATCTTACTGTTAAGGACTATAAAGACAACATCGTTGCTAGCCATAACAGACTAAGGAATTCACGTGTCGAAGAATCTACAGAAAAGAAGAAATATGATGTTCATGTTATGCATCCTAGCTCATCTGATAGATCATTTCCTGCAGATTCTCCTTCTGTGACCAAGAAGTTGCTGCGAACCCAATCCTCTGTTAGTGCATCACAAGGATTATCTCCTAAAAGGCCAAACCATGGTTTTGGGAATTCAGAAGATAATTTAGCTCATCAACCTTATGAGAAAGCTTCTCTTTCAAATAATAACACACAGCATTCACCGGGAGGGAAATTATACCCTTCTGTAGTTGCTGGTGTCAAGCATGGTATGCTGACTAGTTGCAGTACAAGTAATAGAAATAAAGTCAAGGTTGGATCTTCATCAAAGGATCTCGAAAATGGCACCCCTTGCTCAAGAAATGGAAGTCAAGAACATGTTGACATCCAATCTAATGATGCTGCTAAGAGGAATGACAATGATAAACGAGACCAGAATCAAGATTGTTTAATGGATATATCTAGTGGTCGAAAGTTGAATACACAGAATGATGTGATGACAGACTGTGGGAACTCAGAAGGCTTAATAGATGTAAGTATCTCCTGGATCCCTTCTCTTCGTGCTACCATGTGCCCCTTCAGAATGCAACTCCTATAACCATGTTGTTAGTATTGAAAATGAACCTTAGTTTCAACTAGGTTTGATTACATGTTGGCTATGGTTCGGTTGGTGTGGAACACATTTTCTTAACATCGCACTCTGTTGATAGGAATCGAGCAGTTCTTTTTGACTGTTAGGGTATGAATTGAACCTTTGTTTCATTTGCTTATTTTTCATGTGGAAGATAGCTTGACTGGTGAAGTTTTATGTTAAAACTTGAACTCAGATACTCTTTTGTGCAATATCAGAAATTCTGAAATACTAGAATCTAGCACAGCCCATTGGGATTTTTAGTTTTGCATGGCAAGTTTGTAATGATATGGTTAAGTACGTAGGCTTGGGATTTGGGTTAACAACCTCTGTGGAAACTGGAAAAGTACAACTAAAAAGCTTACAATCTTATGCTTGCAGTAACCCACTCAATAACCAAACTTCAATATTAGATATGGAAGTTTGTACTTCGAAGGTTAATTGCTATCCTTTTACTCATCCAAGCTGTGACGGAGGGAAGGTGGTATATTTGGTTTTTTGACTACCTATATGCTATTGCGTATAGATTCAACTTCTAACTAAAGACTTCGGACTTTTAAATATTGGCGTGGTATTTGGATATACTTGGAGAATAGAATTTATTTGGTGCTTTGATTTGCATAGCCTTTTCTGCTACCTGTAGTATGTTGTTTGCAATGTTATTAGATATGGAAGTTTGTACTACAAAGGCTAGTTGCTATCCTTTTACCCATCCAAGTTGTGACGGAGGGAAGGTGGTATGTTTGGTTTTTTGACTACCTATATGCTTTTGCGTATAGATTCAACTTCTAACTAAAGGCTTTAGAGTTTTAAATATTGGCGTGATATTTGAGTATACTTGGATAATAGAATTTATTTGGTGCTTTGATCTGCATAGCGTTTTCTGCTACCTGTAGTTTGTTGTTTTCAATGTTTTTATGTTTTATAGCATTTATGTGTCTGGTTTGCATTGTACCCCAGGTTAATGTTTGTGATATATGTGGAGATGTTGGTAGGGAGTATCTTCTGGCTACTTGCACTAGATGCCTTGAGGGCGCGGAGCATACGTAAGATACAAACCATTATGTCTTCTTTCTTTATTACTTTGAGAAATATTATATGCCAGCTGAAGTGATTTGTTCATAATTAGAAGTTATTTTCTCACACTGGAAGTAATAGTTGTTTAAAATATGAATTGTGTGCACAAATTAAACTAGCTTACTGAGGATGATTATTATTTGCATCACTCTTTTAAGAATGTTCGACCAGTAATATGCTAGCTATTGACATTCCTTTTATTGTTGACTAGTTATTGCATGCAAGTGAAATTGGACAAGGTTCCAGATGGTGAATGGTTATGTGAAGAATGCCAGCTTAAGGAAGATCAAAACAAAACTAGAAGCAACCATGGTGCATCAACAGTTAATATTTTGGATGGGAAGAACCAAAATTCAGAAAGTACGAACAACCCTAAGACATTGCAGGTTGTTGTGACAAATTTGGACACTCAACAAATTACTTGTGTCACACCAATACCTGATCACATGGCTGGTAATAATCAAAAGTTGCATTTAGGGTCAACTGATCCAGAAGCATGGCAAGTGAAGTGCACCAGCCCAACTGTTGAAAGACTGGATGCAAAGAATAAAAATTTAGGAAGTATGGCAAATCGTAAGAAGTTGCAAGTTGTTACCTCTGACATGGAAGCACGACCATCCACTAGTGGTACACCGACAGCCGGAAGCTTAGACAAGAAGAATCAAACTTCAGAAGTTTTGTTGAACCGTAAGAAGTCGCGAGCTGCTACTGATATGGAATCACCACTGTCAAGTGAAGGCCTGCGGAGTCCACCTAAATCATGCAAGAGACATACAGATAATACTTTATCATCTAATCCCAGGCTCTTCAAGACAGAAAGCCCTAGGAAACACGACGTTTTCTCTCGTGAGAACTCGTTTAAGAAATCTAATAAGGGAAGTTTAAAGTCACATGATAATGCTCTAGTGAGGACTGTTCAGACGGTCAAAAGTTCTCTGACCTTATCACGGTCATATTCCTTGGGAAGCACGGCAAATTTTAAAGCACCAGTTCCTTCACCACGAGGTTTGACCAAAGTCTTTTGGCACTTTATTTGCCATAATTTCTCTGTTTCATTTTTTGTTACTTTTAAGCAGTATTACTTTGTTAACCTCCTAACTTGGTATACTAGGCCTTTTATCAAAGCAACTGTCTTTCAACAACTCCAACAATGAACCAAAGGTCAAGCAATTAGCTGAAGCTGTGGCAAGCAAGCTGAAGCCTACAAAACATTCCCCAAAAGATCCTAGAGGGCCCGTCAGAAAAGTTATGAAATCTGGATCTTTTACATATGAGGGTTCAGTTTGTAAAGATTCAAGTTCATTAAAACAAAAGCAATCATTTCATTTATCTCAAAATGAAAAACCAAGAATATTGAAGCCGATGAAAGAGAAGAATTTCTTAGAAAGGAAGGCTTCCTTTAATCTTCAAAAGCCAAACATTCCTTCATCACCAAGGCCTGATGGTTCTATGAAGTCAGGGGATCGAAAAATTGACCAAGGCAGTCCAAGGCCTAGTCAAAGCATACTGAAATGTAGCAAAAAAACAGGTAAGCTCTTCATTTCTTAAATACTTTTTTCTCGAGGAAATATCAGGTTGTGATTTTTGACAAGCTTTTTTTACGGCTTGTTGAAATTAGGAAACACTGAAAAGAAGCAGAGCTCTATTTTATCTAAAAGTGAGAAGCAATGCACTACTGTTCACCCAACATCAATAGGAGTTGTTTCTGCTAAAGATGCTTGCGCAGTGAAGACATCTGATCCACCTGTTCCAGTGGAAATTGTTAAAAAGGATGGCACAAATGATGATGCCGGTGAAGCTTCATTCGTTTTGGTGAAAAATGATAATGAAATAACTAAGCCTGAGGTGCTTTCCACACCATGTGTTGCCATGACTTCTCACTCAGATTTGCAAGATATGGTACCAAGAGCAAGCACTTCAGAAGATTTAACTCCTAAATTGGGACAGCGCCAACAAAATATATTGGAAAGCACAGTAAACGACTCAAGTAAAAGTGCAGAGGCAGTACAAGCTTCAGAAGACATATTGGCTGAAAGCCCGCACGGTCTTCTAATGGCACATAATCTACTCCCCCCTGAAAATGAATTGAATAAGACGAATTTAAAGCAGCAAGATTTTGTTGATCAATCTTCTACTGGAAATCCTTTCAGGGCTTTAGTTATTCCAGAGCAGACTTACATCTGGCAGTATGTCCTCTCCCATTCCTACCTTACTCCTCTTACTCATGAAGTGTTTACATGTATATTCCTTTTATTTCAGAGGCATCTTTGAGGTTTCAAGACCTGGAAACTCTCCCGAAATATATGATGGGATTCAGGCTCACTTGTCTACCTGTGCGTCACCCAAAGCACTTGAAGTAGTCAAACTACTGCCTCAGAGAATTCAGCTGGCAGAAGTTCCACGACATTCCTCATGGCCACTGCAATTTAAGAAAGTAAAGCCGAGTGAAGATAGCATTGCTCTTTTTTTCTTTGCTAAAGATGTTGAAAGGTAACACTCAATTTTTCACCACCTTACATGCTTTTACCCTCAACAAGCAAGCTGACTTTTGCTCTCCTTGTACAGTTATGAAAGTGCATATGGGAAACTCTTGGAAAACATGCTTGTTGGAGATTTGTCTCTTACAACAAGTATTAGTGGCATTGAACTTCTCATTTTCCCATCTGATAAGTTGCCTGAGAAGATCCAACGTAGGGTTTATTTTAGCTAATGTTATTGTCTAAAAAATGTCAGGGTTACTCATTTAACTGATTGAATACTCTCCAGGGTGGAATGACTTACTGTACTTTTGGGGCATGTTTTACGCCAAGAAAGCAAATAACTCAACAGAGCTTCTTGTCACGGGGACAGAGAAGTCTTGCCCATTAGAACCAATCACTGGACCTGTTAATGAGCTTGTGTCTTCCCCTAAGGTTCCTCAATCTTTGGGTATAGATTTGAATGAATGCCCTGATGATGAATTATATGACTCGGCTGTATCATTTGGATTGGAGACAGACAAGTCTGGTGCATCTGAAGATCACAAAACTTTGTTGAGGTCCAAACATGAGGATGCCCCTGTAGTTCCTTATGAAACTCATATTCCCACAAGTTCAAGAGTAGAAGGTCTCAACATCAAACCAGATTATCCAAGCGATACAATAGGTGGTGATATCTTTCAATGAAAATGAAGCTACTGATTGATTCTAGATTGTTTCCTTGCTTATTCTTTCCTTCTTTTGTTCATTTCAGGTGGCACAGGAACTGCAGGTGGGAACAGCATGGAGGAAAAAGAGACCTTTAGTCAGAATGAAGCTCCATGCTGTGTTAAACAGCATGCAGGTGCAATCAGATCAATGTCGGACGAGATATCGGCCAAGAAACAGGCACTCTTGTCCTTCACAGAAGTATCTCTACGGCATTCTAGGGGACCAAAGCTTTACGATGATTCAAGTGAATCAATTCCAAGGGCGGACTTTGTTTCTGGCTCCAACTACAAAAGGCAAAATACTTCTAATGGAAAGCACTCTACTTGCAGTTTTGGAGATGAACTACTGACTAGCAAATGCTTTTCCAAGATACATACCTTGCCAGCTGGTCGGCATACTCCATTAGACGATGCACAATATATATATGGGGGTCTGACAGATCCAGGTTCTCCAACAAAACCCGTCTCGGATCATGTCATCCATGTTGTTTCATCAGACGATGAAGACTCACCAGAACCTAGTACTACTCTGAATAAGGCATCATTGAAGGCAGAGGAGGGCTCCTCCCCGCTATTGTCACTGTCCCTGTCTTCGGCGGCAAAGCAGAATAATCTTTCTGGTTCTGACACAGGAGATGATGGATCGCTGTCTCTATCTCTTGGGCTACCTGGTGTAGTGAAAGGGAAACAGGCTGTCGAGATGAAGCAGTTTCTGCCGGAGAAGCCTGGCATAAACACTTCATTGCTTCTTTAGATATGCGAGTGTACAGTTTTGTGCTGTGTTTTACTTTATGGAGTTTAGACAGCATAGAAGTATGGTATAGCTGTTAAATTATGAACATCTTGGTTTTATTTCACTGTTTTATGCATCTGCTGCTGTTTTTAGTGATGGTGGTGATGGTACTGTCTGCCGCATTTTGTGTGACATCTGGTGTTTTAGTTGTCAAATGGACTAAATTGATTGGTATGACAAAGGATAGATTAGAATGTGAAAGGTTTTATAAACGCAAGTTTCTTTTTCTATGGTTAAATTGACACTTAACCTAGCGGAGGGAATTCTTAAAAGTACCCAACTTGCATGTCTGGTCTGACACCAAAACAAATGTAGGTATGTGCAAGTACCTCTTGTCAGTCATTATCAATTGATTCAGCTTCATCAATGATCATTGCTGGCCTTTGTTGTATTTTTCATTTGATTTTGACACGCAGTGATGTGGGATCAAGTAACTTCATCTTTTGAGGGCTGAAGCTTTTCCACATGCTACTATACGGTACGCTTTTTTTTTCTTTAGCATCTTATAGAATGTTTGCTTACAGATGGCGATTTATTATTATTCCTGATTTTCTCGTTCTGTACTATTTGGATAGTTTTGATAGTAGAGATAAGCATTGAATAAGACAAGGGGCTTCAAGGCTCACCTATGCAACTTTATGTAAGTATGGGACAGGTGTTGGTGAATATGGTAAAATAATTAAATCATGTTTTCTTCTAGAAAGGCTCACCTATGCAACTTTATGGTAGAATGTTATCTTTTCTTTTCCTATTATGTGACTTGAGTTCTGCTGCTTAGGGCATCTCCATCGCAGGCAGCGCTCAAGATGGCGTTAGTGGTAAAACATTATTTTGCTGCATGCCCCACGCTCCATGTATGTTGCTAGCACACCCTCCTCTCTTTACCCCATTGGGCCAAGGCACACCCCGACACAATTTAACATGCAAAACAGCATCTGCCCCTCCCTCATATGCAGTGTGGGCCATCGACGCATGCATAAGCATAGATCCCCCCCCCCCCCCCTCATTTCCTCCTGTGTGGATAGGGGGGCCCATCCCTTCGTGAGGCTCGGAGTCCATTCGAGATGCTCTTACGAGGGAGTTAGCGGCACATGCTTATTGATCGTGAAGGTAATATTTATCATTGCAGAAATATGCCATAACGGTTCACAATTCATTAATCGTTCATTTATTTTAGAGGATAACAGCATTACCCCTTCTTAAATGTTCTAGCTGAGCATTGAGCACTCATCTTGTACAGATTCGTCGGTCTCCTGTTTACTAGCAGCATATTGTATTTGGACTTTGGAGTGCCCTAGAGCCAAAATTCCCATTTTGTATTAATGATGAGAAGCTATCTAGCATATGTTCAGTTTGGTGAAAGGAGGCATTACATCTGTGATCTGGTGCATATTTAGTGGCCCACAATTTAAGCATATGACAATTGCAGAACCTCATTAAACGCTCATCTCATTGGTGTAACATAGAGGTCATGAACTCAATATTTTAGTTCATGCAAACACTTTTAAAAACAATGCAAATTGAGCACATATACTAGCTATAAAGATTAATATTAAAAGTGGGTCATAAAAATTCAGACACCCTTCTGCTGTGTGGCAGTGGCAAAAGAAATCATTGCTTTGATTTTCCATTTCCAAGAGAATTGGCGTTGTGTTGTGCCATCATGAAAATATGTATTTCGGAATCTAACACTTGAAATTATCGTCCATGGCTCAGCGTTATTCCAAAATGTATTCACTTTGGATGTTTGTTGTTTGCACCACCTTGGTATTTATGGCTATTTGTTTTACTGGTCTGAGTCTCTTGAGAGTCCCAGCGCCCAGGCATATTTTTTGCCTTTAATGTTTTGCAACTAATATAAGCTTCTGTGGTTTTTTTTCCCTTTTGCATTTATACTGGTGTTTTCTTTGTTCACTGTTATGCGTGTGTACTTTCCATTAACAGCGTTTTTTTGTGATGGCTTAATCATTAATAGTTTGCTTAATCCTTACCAAATTGCCCACGACCATTTTCAGGGAAAAGAAAATGGATATTTGCTGTCATGCTACATCCATCTTCATAGTTCTCCTAAGCATAAAGTACAATATTAATAGTTTCACATGCTCTGCACTTATTCACTCCTAACTATTCCTAATATACTAACATAGCATATAAATTAAATGTGGTTTCAATAATTTGGCTTTATTTCATCTTTGGTCCCTCCTTTTCAAATTTGATCACTGAGCATCTGATGCTGTTTCCTTCCATAATGAACTTGTCTTGAATGAATTGTTTAGTTGCAGCTACATAGCAAACCTCAAGTGACATTTTTTCTTTTGAAATCGTTTTTAATTCATCCTTTTGGTCATTCCTGCTCATTAGTTCCTACTGCCAAGTTTTAAGAAAATGATATTTAGATTTTATTGAAGGTTCTCATTTATATGGATTTATCATGTGTGGCGTGGAGGTACCGGTGTTTTGTGCATTAAGGTGTCGAGCTGCTGAGAGCCATGGTAAGTACATTTGCAACAGTCTTGAATAGCATCATAATTTGTCCTGATTTTCGTACAAGCTGGAATAATCTCATTATAGGCATTGCATTGGTTCAAAGTATTGTACGCTTGCGCTCTTCATGTATTGTTACACGCTGAAATCACGTTATATGGGGGTTTACATGTAGAGACCAACTCGAGGTAGACTTGATTGGAAGAGTACTTTCATCCACCTAACGTCTGCTATGCCTTTCACCAGACCACTAGTTTTGACATCAGGGCATCATATATTATAGGCACAAACTGATGGTATAACAAATGTGCGCTATTTGTTCAATATGATATTTCTACCATTACCCTCCAGCAACTCACAAGTACCTCAGCTTGTGGCTAGCTCCCAATGTTTAATGCTTCAGTTTTTGCGTTAATGTTTGGATTTAGGATCAGTGAGCTTTATGGTTTTCATCAATTCATACAACATGAAAGTCTTGCTATGGGGATCTTAGTCTAGAGTCTTGACAATATGTCCTGTTTCTTTGTTAATCTTTCTGGTTTCAGCTTTTAATCCTTGTCAGTTTTTAATGCGATTTCAGGTAAGACAAGGGCGGTAGCAAACAATTGATAAGTGCTTTGCTCAAGAAAAGAAGTACCTCGGCTTCTACAATGTGTAAACTTTTTAGTTTCATGGTTTCCATTCATGTCTGAAATTCAATCCCTCCCATTGTAGGGTTGTGGCTGTTGTTAAGGAACGGTTGCAGAGTTACATCGGTTGGTATTTGGTAAGAATTCAATCCTCATCTCCCCCATTCAGTTCATACTTGGGCTTATTATGGAATCTGCTGTTGATTATCCATGAGCGCACTGTTGAATTTTGGTGATGGTTTTGATAATTTCAGGCGTAACGTGACTTGCCAGACGTTGCTCTGGAAGAAGCTATGTGCTCTGAGGAATTCGTTGCAAGATATATCACCGTATAGGTGACTTACGAATGGTGCTAGGTTCAGTTTTTTGGAGGTCGTAACTGCGAGCATCGAGGGAAGCTTATGGGCGATGTTTCCTAGATGCGAGTTGTTGATCTTTTTTTTTTTTTGTTGTAGTTGATGTATCGTAGGAAGGATCCGCGGTCAGAAGCACGTTAGATTCCCAACAGTCATCGGGTAATCGTGCCGGCACGAAGATGCAGCTGGAGCAGCATTAACCAGCAACAGGTAAGTGCATCCCTCGTTCCCAACCAGTGTTGGACGGCGTTTTTCTACTTATTTTTGGCGAACGTTGCACGTTAATCGCAGACTACAACTTGTCCAATACCCAGACCAGCCTGTTATAAACTAGTCCTCTTTCCTCCATGCCTCCAGGAAGCACGTTAACGAAGTTATAGGCCACAGAAAACCTCTGGGAATGCTGATGGCCCATAACGAATAACTTACGACCCGGCTCGCAATACCAAGGTCTATATCAGCCCACATAGGCTCGCCATGGAAAACCAAAGAAAACATAGGCTCGCCATTGCTCGTATTTGACTACACTAAAAACCTAAGAAAAATAACGGTTAGATACGAAATATCAAGGCCATGAAAGAATTTTGGCCCATCTATGACCGGTAAAGGTAGAGGCCCATAATGATGAATTTTCGCCGTTTACGACCCGGCCTGTGAGCCCATAGTGAGATACGGACCACTACAAATATCGAAACCCATCTACAGCCCGTGTAGAATTAAAAACCTTTCGGCCCATCTACAGCGCATGAGAGAAAATTAGATTCGCTACAAAATATCAAGGACCTTTTTGGCCCATAACTTACATTTCTAGGACCATTTAAGCCTCACTTGGTTCGTAACAAAAAAACTTCTGGCGTATTTCCTATCCGTAGTACAAAACTTAACGTTACGAAATATCTGGTCCATCGACTGCCTACAACGAGAAACTTCTGGGCCTATTTAAGCCTGTTAAGGCCCATCAACGAAAATTTTGGCCATAAAGGCTCATACCTAAACTTCTCTGCCGATTGTAAATATTCCGGGTCATCTCAACATCTACGATCTGTTCCATCCAATCCCTCACATCGCACCTTCCAAACTAGAACGATTCTCATGCAAGGTTACAAAAACCGCCGAAATTCGACGAAATCTCGCCGAAATCTCGGATTTCGGACCCCAACGAGTTTGCATAGACCGACCGGATGTAAAAATCCGAAAAAAATTTGAAATTGCTACAGTATATTTCGGATTTTTTATTTTTTCGTCGAGATTTCGGCAAAAACCGCGAGATTTCGAATTTTAAACCGAATTTGAATTTTTGGCGGATCGACCGGAACTATATCAATAAGTTCTCGTGAAGTGATCTTCAATGATAATGTTTCAAAAAGTTTATTTTTAGACTTTTTGGCATTTCTGTAAACACTCTCTCGAATTTTAAAAAATTGAGAATGTATTTTCATGCTATGAAAAATTTATGGGAGTATCATAAGATATGTAGGATAATACATAAAGTTTATGAAAATATTTTAACATCATTTGTTATGTTTTAAAAATAAAAATCAGAAATAGGATAAACATCAATTCACGCCGGACCACTTGGAAGTGGTCCGGCGCAAAAGCTCGTTCACGCCGAACCACTTCCAAGTGGTCCGGCGTGAACTGACTAGTATCGCTAACTAGTCCGGCGTGAACTGACTAGTATCGCTAACTAGTCTAGCGTAGAAGTAAAAACTTCTGGACAAAGAATTCAAGTGATCCGACGTAGAATTATGAGAAATTTAATTCTAACTGGTTATAAGACATTTTCTATGAACCTTTTCAAGAAAACATATAAAAGAAACAGGGACGAAATTTGCACATGTAGCAAACTTGACTCCCCCTAAATGTGATATTTTGATAAAACCTTTTCAAAACACAAGTAGGATCAATGTAGGTCATATGAATAAGATTTCAATATACAATAAGATTTCCATATACAATAAGATTAGTAGGTCACGGAGTCATAAACTTCTTCATTTAAAGATTCCTATTACAACATATATAACATATAAGTTAGTACTGAAAATTTTTAAAAATTCCTCGAGCTTCAGTAACTACTGAAAATTTTATGTCAACATTATTCACATGTTAGAATCATGCTATTAAAATTTCAAATATTTATAACATGCTTTGTCCCATTTTTCATTCATTCAAAATTGCCGATTTAGCGTTTCATTACGACAGTACCAATGTTTCAATTTTAAAAATTTACATGATTCAAAAAATCAAATTTTTATGACAACATTAATAATACGTCGAACTCTCCAAAAAATTCAAATTTTTTCCATCTTTTGAACTAATTTTCGGCTTGTCAATCTCGAAAATTTCTCGAATTCTCGCGCCAAATTCGGCATTTCCGTAGAAAAAACCGGATTCAAAATTTGGATTTGAATTTCCGGACGAGATTTGTCCGAAATTATCGAATTTCGCCGAAATTTCGTTTTCCGGGCATGAACGGTATTTTATCCGAAACCGAAATCCAAAACACTGTTCTCATGAGCCCCCCCCAACACAAATATATTACTACATCCCAAAACGCGGGAGAAAGAACCACTATAAATTAAGACGAAATGAGCAGAACGAATTGATTGACAGCGCAACCACACAGCCCCGCACCTATGATGGCAAAAAGACAGAACAAACATGTAAGCCCAGATTGCAGGACAGACAAAAAAAATGTAAGTTAAAAAAGATAAAGGTCATATTAGCAGGTTAAACTTCAGATGTAACTCTGCTTTACGAGCATTTGCCAGGTTGCTCAAGACAGATGAAATTTTGAAGTGACCGTACTATAAAGTTGGAGCATATAGATGAAATCTATTACCCAGAAATAAAGACAAATTCTAGACAAATACGAGTAGCAAATATAAACATTGAAAATGACTCCATGTCAGCTATTACAACAAAATGCTTTACTGATATATATCTGCACAAGTATCACAAGATTTCAGTCCGCATACTGCAACCCAATTCTGGTCCCAAACCACAATTACCATAGTAAATCTAGCAACGTAAAAGACACCAATTTGGTCCGTTGACGGACCCAACTTAATTCAGCTACATCCTACTGAGAGGTAAGTAAAGGACATGACTTTAACTGGCTTTTGTCATATTCAAACAAAGCTTAAGTGTCACTCTATCCAAGGACATGTATTTAACTGACTTCTTCCGTTGCTGATGCGACCCTACATCTGCTTCTCAACACAAAGCTATTCTACACCATGTAGTTTATTTCCAGATAAGCATTAGTGAGCTCAGCTGGAGCCACCAGTCTTGGATCCTGATATCAGATTTTGTAGGGAGAATAAGTACCGCCAACCAACCAAACCCCACCTAGTCAACCTAACTGATTTTGGAATCCAACTAATTGCACACTTCACAGTAACCATGAACGTGCAGTCGTATTGTGTCAGCCATGTTGTTGCTTTTGTATTCCGGATTTGTGTGCCCAATCAGCAAAGCATCTCAGGTTTTTTTTTAAAAAAACAAGCACAGAAGTAATTAACTCTTGGCATAGCAAGTCAAATACAGCAATAAGAAAAATCATAAA
This sequence comes from Otatea glauca, assembly GCA_036346275.1. Classification (NCBI taxonomy): domain Eukaryota; kingdom Viridiplantae; phylum Streptophyta; class Magnoliopsida; order Poales; family Poaceae; genus Otatea; species Otatea glauca. Next base: position 714,805 of record CM070729.1, read on the forward strand.
AGGCACACTTTTTGACACCACAAAAGAAATTTATGCAACTGAAAACAATATGCAAAGACAAGCACGGCAACAAACCTGATGGGGCTCCGGCATCTCACATGCATAACAAAGAGATAGTGTTCATTTCTTCCTTTTTGTATCGTTTTACCTTCTTTGTATCTTTGAATATTCCAGCTGTTGCAAGAACAATTTAACAGTAAATCAGATGTACAGAATGGATTTGATCATTTGATCTATGGGGAAGATACCAACACAAAATGATTTCACAGGACAATTACACGACATAGCTAATGCTATGACAGAATGGTATTAGTAAACTAAAAACATGTCAAGTCTTGTATTCCCATCGGGTTCAGACTTCAGATTATAGATTGGTAATTACAATATGGTAGTTCTGGTTTGCCACATTAGCATAATGGTTTAGTTGATCTGGGTCACAATCAGGTACATGCACATCATCTTCGTCATCTCTCACTTCTAAGACGAGTGAAGGAGCAAAAGCTTTATTATGATAAGATAGTTGAAGTGATCTTGCAATACCTATTAAGAAACAGTAATCTAATATGCAAGTCAAAAGCTTGCCTTAATGTAGTTAGACAAATTGAGCAGAAATTTCAGACACATGTTTTATTTCATGGAGGTTGATCTGCTACCAAATCATACATGTAAGTTACACACGGTGAATCTTGATAGTTCTTGCAGAACTAAGATGATGGACCTTATATACAAGAAAGCTACATAAATATACACAAATACAAGGGCAAAGTTTTAAAAATCGACAAGAAGAGCAACCAAATTATCCATGTCTCCTTTCATCGCTGACCTGAGAGATGGATCGATACCAACGCAATGAACTCACAAAGACACATACACATGAAATGCTTCAGCTAAGCTGGAACCAATCCCAGTTCTTGATCCTTTTTGCAGCAACCAAAAAGTGAGCGAAGCCAGACCCAGAAGCTCCTTCCATTTGTTTTCTTCTGGCTTGTTCCTCTTGCAGCAACCATATCAGCCATATGCTGAACCACCGACTGACATGCAGAAGGACCATCATTAAGCCAGTGAAGGGCTGAAGTTAGTGAATATAGCAGAACATCATTACAGTACATACCTGAGCCCCTAACTTAACAACTTCTCTTGGTGGTACTTCCAGTGGGGTCTCATCAGCATGAAACACACGTAGCTTCGAAAGAAATCTGAATGAATCTGGCAGTACTCGTATCTGGTTACTGCTGATGTCCAACTCCTCCAGAATCTCAAGATTTCCTATTGATCTTGGTAGTGCTCTTAAATCGGCGAAGTTCCTGCTGACATTCAACTTCACAAGGCTGGTCGCAAAGCAAATGTTCTCAGGGATTGCTTCAACTTCATTGAAACTGACATCCAGCTCTCTCAATCTGGTAAGCGAGCCCACCGTTGTAGGCAGGCCTTTGATTCTGTTGTAGTGTAATGTGAGAATTTCCAGCTTTTCCAACTTCCCAATAGCTTCTGGAAGGGCTTTTAACTGATTGAAATCTAATCTAAGCTCCACAAGAGAGGTGCAAGATCCAATGGTGTAGGGTAGCTCCTCAAGCTCATTCGTCTCAACAACTAATCTTCTCAAGTTTGTCAATCTTCCTAAACAATCTGGAAGGACCTTCAACTGATTCGAGCTCAGATCGAGATTTGCTAGGCTTGTGATATTTCCAAATGATTTAGGAAGAGACTTAAGCTGGTTTGCATGCAAGTCAAGATCAATTAGGCTGGAGAGTTCCCCAAATGTATCAGGCAGATTGATCAGCTGGTTTGAGTGGAGGTCAAGCTTTGTCAAGTATCTAAGGCTACCAATTGTTGATGGGAGTGCCATGATCCTATTCTCAGACAGATCAAGCTCAGTAACATCTTGTAGCTTCCCAAGTGAAACAGGGAGCCACTCAACCTGGTCCACCAGCTTCCCCCGGAGATTGAGCTCTGCAGTCCCTTTCTTTGCTGATGACTCTATAAGGCTTGCCACTTGGATAAGGCTCAATTTTTCCATGTCACCACCTGCAGGATGTTCACAAGTTGAACTTAGGATAACGCAACTACTGACGGCTCAAAACACTAATCATATTTATGTTAAAACAAACCAACAGTCATTACTCGCCTAAGCATGGTTAAGGACAGCACTAGAAAGCACCTCCAAAATCGACAAAACAAAGTGACTAACTTCTCATGGTTCGTATCACAATCAGATAATTATAGCATTACCTATCTATTAAAAAATAAGTGAAGTAACACCATCAGATTTGGTAACACGCCACAGAAAATTGGTACAAGAAACCACGGATACACTTCTTGATAGAGGGTCCAGCGGCAACCAACAAGAGATGGTCCCCTGAACACCAGAAAATAAAATAAAATATAAAAATATGGACCTGCAAATGATTTCGTACCAAGCCAAATAATTAGGTCAGCAGAAGAACTGACTGTTAGAACTTGCATGTGATGCCAAGGACTTCTAAGGGTAAAAACGAGCTCGGGTCGCTAATGCCAACTAAGATTCTGCATTGAAGATATTACCATTCTAGTGCACTATTCAACAACACCAAAAACAGTAAAATTCATTTTAAGTAACTATCACCACAAGAAATGTATGCGTTGTCATTTATGATATGAAAACTTACTGTACAATTTCGTTTGAAACAAACAATAGCTAATAGCCAAAAAGTGAAAGATCAGTGGAGATGTTTTTCCATATATCACAACAAGGGAATCTCATAATGTGTACACTAACACACAGAATCATCACAAACCGCATGGCACGTCCCCCATATTTCCAATTACTACTGCTTGTAAACTACTGGAAAGGAAAGCATAGATATAACTGAATTGCTAACATCAATGTCGTCTTATGAATAGGTAATCTACGAACAGGGTAAAATAAAATGTTATCACAGCAACAAATTTAGTTGACTGTTTGCAACATTGATTGAACTGCTGGTTTGTAGGCAACTTTTCCTTTTAAAAAAAACAGCGCAGTGTAATGGAACTATCACCTCCGTATATCTAGCCTCAAGCATCCAATTCTTGCAATTTAGCAAAATTCACAAAACAAAATCCCCGCAAGTCAATATAAACCACACCGTTCAAACAATCTACACCAGTATAATCCTAGGGTTTCGTGATTCCAACAATTAAAATGAGCAAAAATAAATAAAAAAAAGTATTGGAAAGCAAATCACCTGCAGAACCACCACGACGCAGCGATGCGACGGCCTTGGAGTCCAAGCACAAGCCAGCACCCTTACTTCCGCGGTCTATCTGCGCCGCTGCCGTCTCCTTCCGCTTCGCCTCCATCTCCACGACCTCCTCCTGCACAGGAACGACGCCGCCGCAGATGCCGCCTTCTTCGCCGGAGGAAACCACCCGCGACGCCCTCTGGATCAAATCGTCGAACACCTTGAAGCGCCTCTCGAGCTCGACGACGTGCGCGGCCTCCTTCCGCTGCTGCAGCGCGCGGAGCCGCACGGCGTTGCGCCTGGCCTCCCACAGCACGGCGAGGAGCTCGCCGGGCACGCCATCGGGCTGCCGCGCCGCCGCCTCCTCCCTTGCGATCTCGTCGAGGCGCGCCTCCTCCTCCGCGTCCGCCGAGGCCAGCACCGCGGCAGCCGCCTCCGCCTCCTCGACGGAAAGCCGCGGCGGCAGCTCCCGGTACAGCCTCGTGAGCTCCTCCACTACCTCCGCCGTCGCCGGCGCCATCCCCACCGCCATCTGCGTAGCCCGTACGCTTCCAAACCCAAACGAGAGAGAGAGAGGAGCGAGTCCGTAATAAATTGGGAAGGTGTAAGTGGAGTGGAGTATAAAAAGGGCAAACGGAAGGTTCCGTTGTGAAGAAAAGTCTCTGATGGAGAGGGGCGGGATTGGGATTCCGAATAGAGGTGAGGGGGCTAGGCGTAAAACGGACGTGGGGCCCAACGCTTAGCTGTCAGCCGCATCGGGATGTGTTCCGTAGGATCTGGAACATCAAGCCCCACCTGTGGCCACCGCTGTGTCCGATTGCCTAGTGTCCCTCCCACTCCCACCCAAGTGGCTGCTGTACTGTACGAAGCTCAGGAACTTTTTCACTCTTGAGATGTTGTGACTCGTTAGAGGGTTGTTTTGGTGGTTTTTAAGGCAGTTTTAGCTTCTAAAATGTTAATAAGTCTCTCTAACCTGAACCTGATTTTTGCATCTTATTGCTAAGAAAAATTAGCTATTTGTCAAACGGTCTCCTATAAAATCTATAGCTACTTTTTAGTCTGAAAAATAAATAAAAACAGTTTTTTTTTAAGAAAGCTACCTCGCGCCTCAAACATACGCACAGTTTCACCGGAGTGAATTAGGCTAATGACAACTGCGCACGCATGAAATTTACTACTCCATGGGATGGGGACAGATCGATACACGCGAGGTTTAACTCTGCCGGCTTGCCGCGGCGTAATGGAGGACGAAGAAAGCTGGAACCCCTTGTTTATGGCTTCTTCGGTCTGAATCTGGCTTTGTCCCATCCCATGTTCTTTTTGCTTTACGTTATACTCCTACCACTTTCTTTTGCAGGATCATGCCATGTGTAACAAACTACAACTGGCTGCGATGACACAGAGACAGACGGACACTTCAATCCAAGACAGATGGAGCACAGGCAGATTTTTCTTGGTGCGATCGACTGAATACTCGTAAAGAACACGATGCATCTCTACGGACAACACGAAGCGACGACGCACGCCGGTTTCGGGAGATCCCCTCGTCGCGTATCGGGATGGCTAAAAGAGCATCTGATCCACAGACGACGCTACCTACCGGAGGAGAAAGTGGCAGTAATGACTATGAGCAGTAGGGTAAATTAATCAACGTCACTGCGTGGAATGGTCAATGCGGTGTCAATGTTGATAAGATGAGCCCTTGTTTTCTATACTGTCTTTATCGATGGGCTGGCAGTGGAAGAAGAAGAAACAGACAAGAGCAATACCGGAATGGATCGCAATATAAGTTGCTTTGATCATTGCTGAAGTAATATTAAGGTGTGTTTGGTTACTTGTACTAAGTGGTATATGTATAAGATGGTTAAAAAAAATATCACCTATGTGTTTAGATACTTGAATGGAATTATCTCATTTTGAATGATATGATACAAATTTAAGGAATATTCTCTATAAATGCTGAACCATTCCATTCATTCAAAACAATAAAACAAAATGCTACGGAACTATCTCATCCTATTCAACCTCATCCCACTAATCAAATACTCCTACATCCTTAGTAATAGTAGTAGTTACTTGAACATGAGATAAGATAAGGGTAAAAAAAGAGAGAGAGGACACGAAATCAGATCAGCTGGAAAGCATACCATATCATCTAAACCAGTGATCTTACTTTCCTTCGACTTTGGTGACATGAATACGACAGAAAGAGAAGATTTACTGAGGGAGGAAAAAAATGAAAAATAAATGGAGATGCGGGGGATCGAACCCCGTGCCTCTCGCATGCAAAGCGAGCGCTCTACCATTTGAGCTACATCCCCGTTGCTGCTCGAGTTTCTTTATTACTTTTTCAAGTATTAACAGCTCCTTGACTAGTTCCTACCAGCAACTCACGTTGGATCATCAAGATACATAAGCTAAATTAGTGATACCTTATCGGATTAGACAAACCAACACAGAAATTAGTGATTTCGATTATCCTCTCGGCCTGGAGGAACATACCCGTGTAAACCATACATAACACATGCATGCAGGCCACGGTTAACCAAGCCGATTTGGGGTTAAAAATCGAAGCGGTTACCGTGAAAATCGTAAAAAATCGAACAGTTTGCAAAGTCAAACAAATCGGTCAAATGTAGCGAAAACATCTCGAAAATCGCTCGAAATGGTCGAAAATCGACCGGTTTTGCCTGAATATCGGCGGTTTTTAAGGAAAGCCGGTGACAGGATGAAAAATGGAGAAAAAGGCAAGAAAAAATTGTAAAAAGCCGATAAAATCCCCAAAAAAATTGTGGAAAAATTGTAAAAAGCCGATAAAGTCCCCAAAAATTGTAACAAGTTATAAATTACATATTTAGTAATAATAGCACAACTATGGAAAAATATAGAAAATTTCAACATGATCTTTGCTATATTTTAGATAATGTGAAGTTGTAAAGCATTTAGCAATAATATATCAACAAATAATATTTTATTTCAATACCGTTGACAACTCAATCCAACAAGTCCACATTTTAATACCATGGCATATGACATTTGAAATCAATATTCCTTACCGAAAATGAATGTTCGCACTTGGCATAACTTCGTTGTTCTTCCATTGTCGCACATATGAGGATGTTGGACCTATATGAACGCTATGTTAGTAAAAAAATCGAGTTGCAATAAAATGAAACATACAAATATGTTTAGCTAACATCAGAACAACAACAAATATACTTAACTACCGATTAACTTGTTCCAAACTTAAACTCCACAATCTAACAACACAATAAGAACAAGCTACCATCGATCAGAGAGTAAGTTAACATCAGACAACAACAAATATGCTTAGCTGCCGTTTAACTTGTTCCAAACTTAAGCTCCACAATTTAACAACACAGCAAGAACAAGCTATGCCTCGCAAATGTCTAAAAATTTTGGTTTTTAAATAATTTTGATGTCAGAGGTCACAACGATAATAATACTAATTTTAGAGAAATTTAGGATAAAATTTTCTAATTTTTTGAATTTTAATTTGAATCAGACTGGTTTACCGTTCGGTTTCACTAGCCAAACCGGCTCGATAAGATCGGTTTTCGCAGTTTGGTTAATGCTGATGCAGGCTACACCCAAGAGAACAAAACTTCTTGTGCCTAACATAAAATGGACATCTCTTTTTCAACAGTTCATTCTCTTCCCATTTTTGTAGATTGAGAGAGAATATCTCATTCTCTCTCCGCTCCCATCGAGGCCAAGGCAGGTGGAGCTGCGCCGAGACTGCCCTTACCTCGACACCGTGAATCGACAGGTATAACATTCGCTACTAGCAGTTCATATCCGAATTTCGTGTGGTTTGATGCGGATAGGATTGATCTAAACCGGTTAATTTTCTTGAGAGTTACCTGAGATATACTAATTGTGCTGGTAGTAGTTTAAGTATCAGTTACTGATTTTGTGCTAAAACAGCACATATTTTGTGTGATTGATCTAGGCGAAGATCATGTAGAAAAGTAAAGGTGAAACTTACCATTTTATATGTTAGTGCCTTCGTAGCAATTTCCAATATATCTTCTGTATGGTATAATTTGTGTAACAATTGAGCCTGTTCATTCCAAGCATCGCTTTAGCTTGAGGTTTTCTGTCTGTTGTGTTGGTGTACTAGTAGTGAATAGTGATGTCACTGATGTGTATGCTGTAAGAATTGAAAGGGATGTATTGCTCAAATAATTCTGTGAATGACAGGATCATGGTATGTTACGGTTTGTACTGTTCAAGAAATTATTCTCCCCACTCTGGTCATTTCTTCCTAATCAAGTATAACAAACCTCAGCAAACCTGTCAACCATATAAAAACTATGACATTTATGCAACATCTCTGTTTTCTTTAATTTCATATGACAAAATTAGTTATGTAAATAGCTAAGATGGACACAAAATTGTGGTTCATAAATGTTTTCATTTGGCCTTTTCAATTTTTGCGTTGCATCCTCCCAGAGTCAAAATCGACAAATTGAAATTGTTTCTGGGGTGCTTTTGCTGGATCAGGATGAAATGTTTATGGTTGTAGATTTTGTATATGATTTGGCTGCAAGGTTCTTCACTGGTCTTCTCTGTCATTGTAGATGAATAGTTTCTCTTGCATGATTAGCGCTGAAAACTGGGAAGAATTCGAGGATTATTTTGAAGTGAAGGCCATCGATGTATACATGGAGAGAGCGCTTAGTATGGTCGATGCTGAAAATAGTGGATGCTGATCCATTTTCATCTTCAAAGGAGATACCAATGCAAGTATTTCGTTTATAAATTGTTCTAACTGTTTGGTGTGAGTTAGTAGTGCTATTTTGAGAATTTGTAGCATTAGTTCGGGCCGCATGTTTATATCTGTGTAACTGTTAAAAAGAAAAGCATAAAAGCACCTCTCTTTTTTCTCGGTGAAGTTTCCAGTTGTCTGTAACATGAGGTGGCTAACTGGCTACTATTGGTTACTGAAACTATGTTGTATGAACTTATGAACTTATTTTTTTTATAGCTGTCATAAGCTTCTGTATTTAAAGATTCCTGTTACGATACATAAAACATATAACTTTCAAATTTCAAATTTTAAATTCCTGTATTTAAAAATAACTGTTTGAATTTTAAATTCATGTTAGAATAAATTTCAAACTTTAAATTCCCGTACGTAAAAATAGCAATTCGAATTTTCCTCGCTAAAAAAATAAACACCGCTCATATGATGGTTATGAAATATCATTATAATATAGGAGGGAGAAAATAGAGAGTGTGATTTAGAGAATACTGTTGGAGAGGGAATAAATATATAAAAAAATCTTTTTAGAAAATTCTGTATATAAAGATATAAGGATTTAGATTTAAAAACGCTGTTAGAGATGGGCTAAGATAGTCAGGACTCAGGATTTACGTAACTATCTTGTAAGTTCGAGTTCGTACAAACTAAATACTGCACGTCATGGAAAGCGCCAATCGACGTGACATAACGAGATGCCCTTGATGACTGATGAACACGTCGTCGCAGTCATGATTGGTTCTTTTTTGGAGGGCATTACGGTTCAACGTCCTCCCTCTGTCCGAAAACATATAACATATTTTCAAAAATTATATATGCCAGATTTTTTAAATAGTATTGTCTATAAATACAGTGTGTATTCTATTTTTAATACAAAACTAAAATATTGTTTGTTCCATGCATCTAATAAATATCTTGCTTTATTTTATAGTATTCTCTATATGTATGTATTAAATATAGTATCTAGAGATAATAATGAATGAAGTCTAGTTATTTTTAATATTTTTTTATTTTTTTTATAAGAGAACATACACCATGTAAATTCGGACGGAGGATAGGGACAGACTGCATAAGGAACCTCACATCGAATAGTCCGGGTTCCCAACAGATCCGGTGGAGAATGAAGAGAGAGACACGTGTTTAGGGAGAGCGAAAGGAAATTCTTTATTGCTAATGATTTCTTGTACATGAGGAGACCCCCTCCTCCTTTTATAGCGCTCTCTAGGGTTTCTGATAAGGGACCACATGGGCCTTCAATGGGCTTTTAGGGTTTCTCAACACTCCCTGGGCCCTTTGCCGCGAGATGCATATGCCTCGTTAAAACTCCAAAAACCCAAATGGGAAAAATACTTGGAGAAAGAGTACATAGCATACGCTACTATGTTGCACTAATTGCCTCGTTAAAACCTTATGCAAGAAAACTTCATGAAAACTTGCTAAGGAAAAAGAGTACAATTCTCCCAACTTCAAATGCTAATCTTCGAGATTCATGTTGGGTATTCATAATTCATCTTCGAGATTCATGTGGGAGTATGTGAAATATCTCCCCCTGAAATCTGCACTTCTCTAAGTCTCATCATCCCAATTCCTTTCACGCACCTTTCAAAGGTAGATGCTTTGGGAGTGATTTAGTGAACAAATCTGCAAGATTTTCACATGACTTAGTATGCAATATCTTGATCTCGCTCATCTTATGCAATTCATGAGCATAGAAGAACTTAGGGTTGATATGCTTCGTGAGATTGCTCTTCACATAACCCATCCGTGCTTGGGCAACACAAGTGCATTATCTTCATAAATTATTGTAGGAGTTTGCTCAATGTTCAAACCACATGACTTCTGGATGTGGTGAACCATTCTTCTGAGCCATGCACATTCACGAGATGCTTCATACAAAGCGATGATTTCCGAGTGGTTTGTCGACGCCGAGACAAGAGTCCGCTTAGACGACTTCCAAGAAATTGCCGTTCCTCCACATAGGAAAACATAGCCGCTTGGGACTTGCCGAGATGTGGGTCCGATAGGTACCAAAGATCGGCATAGCCAACCAAATTCAATTCATTATTTCTTCAAAAATGCATCGAGGTCTTTGCTTCCTTGGAGGTAGCGGAAGATGTCCTTGATCCCTTTCCAATGCCTTTTGGTGGGTTCTCAGACTGCATCGAGCTAGCAAATTCACAATGACGCAATGTCCTGGTCTAGTGCTATTCGCAAGGTACATGAGCGCTCCAATTGCACTCGGATATGGGAATTCTGCTCCCGTGACTTCCTCCCTCTTCTCTAGGTCCAGTATGGATCTAGGTCCGCTTGGAGTGACCTTCCGACCATTGGAGTCTTCGCAGATATGCTTTTTCAAATCCAAATCGCTCCAACACTTTCTGCGTGTAGGTTGATTGATGTACCAAGATTCCTCCTTGACATGTTCAAGTCGCAAGCCTAAACAAAATTTGGTTTTACCCAAATCCTTCATTTCAAACTCGACTTCAAGTATGAGCATGCCTCTTCAATTTCTTCATCCGTCCCAATGATGTTCAAGTCATCTACATAGACGGAGATTATACGTAATCCATTCGGGATCATCAGATAAACACACATGGACAATCTTCATTGCTTGTGTAGCCTTTCTTGCGAGAAAGTCACTCAAGCGATTGTACCACATTCTTCCCGATCGCTTCAAATTTCATACAGTGATTTCTCCAATTTCACACTGCATGATTTCTATTTGCTCCGCCTTGGTTCGGGATAGGAATTCCTTCCAGATTTCATGTATATCTCCGAATCCAAGTTTCCATACTGTATGTCGTGACAACATCCATCGCCTTCATTCTCAACTTCAAGTTGATCGCCATTGAGATCAAATATCTAAAGGTAATTCCTCCCATGACCGGAGAATAGGTTTCTTCATAATCAACTCCGTGACGTTGAGTGAAACCTTGAGCTACAAGCCTTGCTTTGTACCTTACAACTTCGTTGTTTTCATTCCTCTTCCAACAAAGACCCATTTGTGACCTATGGCTTATATGGGGAGGTGTGCGATACGGGCTCAAACACCTCTCTCTTGTTCGAGAGACTAACTCTGCAGTTGATTGCCTTTTCCATTCTTCCCAATCTAGCCTTTTCTTGCACTCGCTAGAGATGCGTGCTCGGGATCATGATCAATGATCGAGGCAATCTTCTTTGCAAAGTATGCATCAACGCTGGTCGTTGCTCTATTCAGTGATTCTCCGTTACTACAAAGTTTATGGCCATTTCTTCATGGGGTGCTTCATGCACTTCTACTTGCTCTTCGCCGCTTTCCCTATCGCAGAGCAAGTTCCTTTAGCTTTTCATCGCCTATGTGTGCGCACACATTATTTCCGCGGCTTCTGCAGTGGAAGATTCAAGTCCGAATTGCCTTTTCCATTGGCTTCTTTCCAATGCCGTGTCTCAACTGCTCCTTCTTTCCTTGGGGCATTTTCGTGATTGGTTGTGGTAAGTCCTCTCGCCCAGCTTTTCTCCGGACGCCTCCGGTACTTTGGGTTTGAGGAGCCGATTGCCTGCTTCTTTTTCTTTGAGGCCTCAACAAAGGTTGAGGATACCTTCTATTTTCTTTGGTATTTCCACCCTCTCGTGCATTTCTTGCTGGTACATGCGACTTAACCACGCCCTTCGATCACAAAAATGATCAGCAATTCATTTGCTAAATTCGCAAATCGATTATCTTCTAGACTTCTTGATTTGCTTCATTAGTTCGGGGTCATGCGGGATCCCAAAGAATGCCATATGATTTCCGCATTTTTCATCCAAAGGTTGATTTCTCCCTAATGACGGAAACGATCCACGCCAAAGATGCAATCGCCGACCGGTCAGATGCAAGTCTCCAATATGGGTTCCAAATACGATTATGGATGCACTCCCATAACCAACGATATCCCAGACTTGCGGAGAGGGCCCATTTCAAATCGGCGAGGGGTAGTATAGGTACATATACCATACACCCAAATTTTCTAAGATGGGAGATCTTCGATGATCCCGCACAAGCCGCATAGGAGAATGGGTGTTGTAGGCCGATGGTCCAAATTGATAAGTGCCTGCGTGCAGATCGCGTGTCCCCAACAAGTGTTGGGCAAGTTACAACTCGCAAAAGCGGTCCGCAATGAACTTAATCCTCTTTATTAGTGCTTCGCTAGTCCATTCTGCGTATGGACGTGCGGTGGAGTGCTCAATCGCTATCCTCGTTCTTGTGCAATAATCATCAAATGCCTTTGAAGTAAATTCTCCTGCATTGTCCATTCGATGGACTTCACGCGATGATCGTGAAAGCATTCTTAATTCTTATGATCTGCGAGATCACTTTGCAAAAGCATGGTTTCTTGTTGACAACAAGCATACATGCGACCATTTCGAGGAAGCATCGATGAGCACCATAAAGTATCGAAACGGCCCCGACAGGGCTGAATCGACCGCAAATATCCCCGGATGCGTTCCAGAATGCAGGATTTCACTTTGCACTTTCATAACAGAGGGTCTAGTTATTAATTTCCGTGGCACATGCAGGCACACAAAATCTTCATGATTCGGGAAATTTTTAACATTAATGCCATGACCACGTGAGTTGTTCACTATATTTCTCATCATTCTAAGACCAGATGACCTAATCTACCATGCCATTAAGAAAATAACTCTGAGCTTCTAAAAATAGTCTTCAAGGAAGTATACACTTGGTGCATGAATATTCGTGTAGTACAACCTGATTCATATGAGGGACATTTTTCTAATACCATTTTTCCACATACCGCGTGCTTCACAATGCACAAATATTCTTTGCCATTTTCTTCATTGGTTTCTACGTGAAAACCATTGGCGCGATGTCTTTAAAGCTTAAGAGAGTGCGAGTTGATTCGTGGTACAAAAGGGCTTCTTCAATTACCAAAGTTGTACCCATAGGCAATATAATAGTGGCTCTTCCCGAGCCGATTACATATGAGTCGCCTCGCGATCGTAGTAATCTTTCCAAATTTCTTCGTGATCGATCGAAAGTATTTAGACTCTCTTAAGATGGTATTTGTTGTGCCACTATCAACAATGCATACCTCTTCCATTTGGGCGCTACACGATTTCTAGATAAAAGAAATATAATTCTAATCAAATAGAGGCAAAACAATCCAAATATTACTTGCAAAATTGAAGAATACTGGAATAAAGAATAAATTGCATATATATTCATGAGAGAAGTATGCTCTTCTAGAGCTTACTATTCATTATTCAAAGAAAATGCTAACAACCATAATCTAAAAATAATAATGCGATTCATGCATTAGCGGGCTTTGACTTTCCTGGCATTCTAAACTTCTCTTTTCACCTTGCTCGCCTCTTCTTTCTATGAATGAGCTTTCTCACCTTATAGCTATTGGCATTAACTGTGCGCTGCCCTTCCAGTGGTCGTGAGACATAGTTCTTGCGAGAACATTGTCTCGCGATTCCAAGAACTTGCATTACATCAATCGCTTCGCTATACTCCTTGTATGCGCCCCGACGATAGTCGTGCACTGGATAGCATTTAGGTGGAAGGTAGAGAGAGTTTCTCAATCTTTTCCTCATCGCTGATCTTCTTGCCACATAGGAGAGATTGGTACAAATTCGTGCAAGGCGCATTGTACTCGCCATCGCTCAAGTCTCGCAAACCTCAGCGCACTCCAATCTTGCCGTGCTTGGGGCAAGATGGTGTACTTGAGCTTTTCAACCGCTCAAGTGCGGTCCAAAGCTCAAGTGCACTCTCCTCACCATATATTCATTCTTTAGAGTGGCCGAGAGGTGGTGCTCGAGAAAATGCAGAGCTTGATCGCTCGCCACGGTAGGGTTTTGCGCCCCGCGAGGACCCTAGACCAATCGCCGAACGGAGCTTCTTGCCTCCAAGAACAATCTTATGTCCGATGCCCAAGTGAGATAGTTCGACTGCGGGGCCGCTTCTTCAAACTCACGATTCACAATGCCGATATCCGCATGATTTCAAAGTTCGTTTAGATTATCGTGTAATCGATAGAAAATGGTTGCAAAAGCATAAATTGCGTAAAAATAAATTCATATGCATTGCAATATATAAAATAAAGCAAAAGATTCAAAAAACATAAAGAAAAATTCATAAAACAGAGAAATAAAGCAAGAAAATTTGAAAACAGAGCCAAATAAATTTTCTTGATTTTCTGGCAATTTTTTCAAAATTTTCTGCAATTTTTTTTCACAATTTTCTCTTTTTTTTTTTTTTCCTTCTGTTTTTTTTTCCTTTCTTTCGGCTGCCGGGCGCCCGCCTGGCGTTCTTGGCCCGCCGGCCCAACTGGCCTTCTTAGCCCGCCGGCCCACCTGGCCTTCTTGGCCCGAAACTAAAAGGCTGGCGGCTAGGGTTCCCAAGCCCTAGCCGCCATATGCTTGTGCCCTCTGTGGCGGCGGCAAGACGCGAGGCAGAGGCGGCGGGCGCTGAGCCGAGCACGCGGCGCGGGCGCGGCAGTGCGGAGCACGCGGCCGCAAGCCGCGGAGCCGAGCACGCGCGCGGGCGCGCGGCGCCGAGCACGCGGCCGCGAAAGCCGGCATCCGAGGCGATCGGCGGCGTGACGGGCGATTCGGCGCGAATCTGGCGGAGCCGGCGGCGTGATTTGCCGGGAGAGGCGAGGCCACGCCGGCTTCGAGCCAGCGGCGTGGCATACGCGGCGAGGCGCCTGGCGCTCGCGGGCGTCGGGAGCGATGGTCGGCGGCGAAGCGCTGGCTACGGCTGGTTCGGCCGCGAGCCGGACCGCCGACGCAAGACACGAGGCCGGGCCGTGGCGGCAGAAGGCGGCTTTGCCGGACCGACGGTGCGACGCGAGGCCGACGGCGGCAGACACAGCCGAGCCCGGATCGGCGGTGGCAAGACGCTGCGAGGCGCGACGGCGAGCGAGCCGGGCCGGCGGCCGTCCTTCGCAGCGCCGGATCGGGCGCGTTCAGACGCTACCGCCGAGGCGGCGGCCGACGGCTTGCGCGCGCTTTGTCGAGGCGCGGCGCTTCAAGCGCCAGTCATCGTTGCTTTTTTCGCGGATGAATGAGAAAATAATGTATCAGAGCTTCATGTCGGCTTAGCTTGCGATCGCCAGTAGCTTCGTGCCACGAGGATAGATGCATGCGAAGGAACAAAACGATTAGATTCAAATCGTCGAATCCCACCTTTTCACCTTTTCAATTCGATCTCCTAGAGCTTCGTCCGATAACGTGTTAAGGAACTCGCTATCGAATAGTCCGGTTCCCGAACAGATCCGAAGTGGAGAATGTAAAGAGAGAGAGACACGTGTTTAGGAGAGCGAAAGCGAAATTCTTTATTGCTAATGATTTCTGTACATAGGGAGACCCCTCCTCCTTTTATAGCGCTCTCTAGGGTTTCGGCATAAGGGACCACATGGGCCTTCAATGGGCTTTTAGGGTTTCTCAACAAGACCCACCCAATCAATCATGCATGATGCAAAATCATTGCGACGCAGCATGCAGCTACACTTGAGGGTTAAAAGTGATTGAGCCACACTTCCGGTTGGTTTCCATTGCTCTCTAGACTCGTGTTGGGCTGTGGACCTGGACCATTCTCCCATCCCATCCTTTCCTTGCTGATGCACAAGTGTACCGCTGAACTACCGTTGCTGCTTCATCTTCTAGAACACCCCAGAGCAACCTACCCCCAAGGCAGCAGCGATCGCAAATGGAGCATGTTGTTTTGGAGCTCTTGTTTCTGCGGGCTTGCAGGACCCCCTGCTAAAACAGCACTACATCTGCAAGACTAGGGCACTAGTTAGGGCGAACAAGTCATTGAAAACGAACGGCCAACTTGGCCGACAGAGTTACTACCTCTAGTAGAAGCCATTTCAACATTGCAGATGTTGAATACTTGATAGTTACCCAGTCCAGCAAATTTCTCCAGCCTTTGTGACAAGAAAGGAAATATATCGGATGCACACACGATGCCGGTCTCGCCCTGCTGTTCAACGCAGGACAGTAATAGCATACATACTGTCCTGCCTGACATTCTCAAACCAGCCTTGGGCCTCCAGGCTCCACTAGTATCAGCCCATTAAGTCCTCACATCGCCGATGAAGCAAATGGAGTTGGTACTACTCTCAAACTTGGAAATTTTTTTATTTAATATTTATTTTAAATCTTTTTTTCAAAACTAGACGTTAGAGTTCAGAATTTGCAAAAATAGGCAACGATCGCCTCATATACGGACGATATGTGCCTCTGCTAACGGCCCAGTTAACCGAAGTAACGGCAATATAGGGGCGATAGCAATTTTTTTTGTAATGTTAATTTCTCTGCGCTTGGCTTGCCCGAATAAGACTCCGACTGCGCTTAAAAAGCCACCCGTCGCCCCTACATGGGGCGATCGCCCGTGTAAGGGGCAATAGGTGGCCTTGCCGTTACTCTAGTTAGCTAAGCCGTTACCCGAGGGACATATCGCCCGTATATGAGGCGATCGCCCCATATACGGACGACCGGCGCCTAGTTTTGCAACTTCTAAAACCTAACGTCTAGTTTTGAAAAAAGATTAAAAATAAATATTAAAGAGAAAAAATTCCTCAAACTTGGCACTCAGAAGACCCCGTGCACATGCTGTACACTGTACTGTATAATGTTGGGCTGTCTGTCTAGCGTCTGGTACGCTGGTTGCTTCGGCCGCTTGACAGTGATAGCCTAGTTTACATGGAAGAACCCAAAGTCCAACGCCAGCCTTACGTTTCAACCCCAGCTACCAAACAGTTCACAAGTGTGGTTGGTTACTTCTGCTGTTGCCTCACCTGGCAAGATGTCAACCACCCGAAGGCGCCAGTTGACAAAAAAACCTCCAATGCCAGCGGTGCCATAAATTACTGCAGTTGGCCACACACTGAATTATGAAACCTTCGTGAGCTCAACGGCCGCACCAGTCGTTCTCAGGCGAAACAAGAAAACCGGCCAGGAGCCGACAATCGTCGTCCAATCAAGGCACACGAGCGGCTTGCCAAATTTGGGACCTTTCCCAACTCCCTCTCCACGTGAGTTCATTCAATGGTCCAGTGCAAAGTCAAGGGCACGCTGCCCTTCACCATGCATATATCGGCGTCAGGAAAGGAGTCCTACTTGCGAGCTGCTCGACATATGGAGAAAGTATTGTCCTCTCGATTCCCGATATTTGGGACACCTTGCATCACCTGCAGCAAGTTGAACAAATCTCAGCCCAAGAGAAGTAGAATTGCGTGTAAGGTAGGCCAAGATTCGGAAAGCACTGCTGTATTGTGCTTGTAAGTTGTAAAAGGAAGCGAGACAAAACCAGAGTTAAAAACATGGTTGCTATGAAGAGATTAGGGATAACCGCATGTAATGCCTCAATCAGGAGAACATAATTGCCAACTAGAGTTATTGGATGTACAAAACTGACATGCATTGCATGCTTCTGCTTTGAACCAAACTAGGCTTTATGCCCTTCTATCAAAGGAAAAGAGAAGGCCAGAGTGAACTATGAAATAAAACAAGCTAAAAAATAGCACTGGTAAGAAAAGCACTACATTTGTCGATCCACTTCTATATCATGAAAAAAAAAAGACCACAGGATCAACATAGATAATTTCCAGAAAAAATCTGTCTACAAAATTAGCTAGTCTGAATTTATTGTGAAGAACCTAGTATAACTGATTGTTCAGATCTTAGTGGTAAGAACAGAGCAGCCAGCATATTTGATCGTTCTTCACAAAATTGTTAGCTACAACTATTTACCAGAAGATCATTATATAAGCTACAAAACAAAATAGTATCCCCACCTTCACCTTCTCAAACTCTAAAACCAAAACATAATCCCCAATAATTAATTGATAATTTTCAAACATAGGGTCAGATCATCCAAGTAGCCAACTGTACTAAAATGATAGTGCAAGTTGTGAAAGCAGTAAATTAGTTTATTCTTTATAGAATTCACAAAGACATATAGTAAAAGAATTCGTAAAGATATAATAGCAAGCTGGGAAAAAATCATTTTTTTTATCACATGCAACGGACCAACTATCACTTTAAAGCCATACACGATAGCAACATTCCAGAAAGCACATGAGCCACTTTTTGCAACATCATTGAATTACCAAACTTTAGTATGTATATGGTTAATTGCATTATTGTAGGTCAGACCTTGTATAAAAACCTCATGTGGGGAGGAGTGTCACATACTTTGGGTGTTTGGTACATCTCGTTTTGCACTGGCATCTTCTAAGGAACCTGAGCATCCGTCTTGAACTTCAGGCCACACCAATGGCTTGTGCTCTAGATTCCAGCAATAACAAGAACAGTTTGCAGATGCTTCCTGAGAAAGTGAAGAAAATCAGCAGGACTCCTGCTTCTTGGGGGGCACATGCATGGAGTATCGGAAGAGAAGATCCAAGAAGAGCCATTCATGCTCTCAAGGTTGGGACAGCTCTCACACTGGTTTCGTTCTTGTATATACTAGAACCGTTGTTCAAGGGAGTGGGAAAGAATGCAATGTGGGCTGTCATGACAGTTGTTGTTGTGCTCGAATTTACTGCAGGTAACGTGCATCATCCATTAGCATCAAGTTGATAGTACTTTATGTTTTTTCCAGATGTAGTTCTCTTGTTTCTGATATGTGATTACTGATAAACAGGTGCAACCATATGCAAAGGGCTGAACAGAGGATTGGGAACAGTCATGGCGGGATCTCTAGCATTTATCATTGAAATTGTAGCAATAAGATCTGGAAAATTTTTCCGTGCTTTATTTGTTGGGTTGTCAGTCTTTCTGATAGGTACACACCTCATAAAATGAAAATTCAGTACTATACCATTTGATTATATCTTATGCTGCTGCCTTTTCCCCGGCAGGATTTGCTGCAACATATTTGAGATTCTTCCCATCCATTAAGAAGAACTATGATTATGGGTTGGTGATTTTTCTGTTAACCTTCAATCTGATAACGGTCTCAAGCTTCCGCCAAGAGGATGTGGTGCCTTTAGCACGCGATCGCTTAAGTATGATTGCCATAGGGTGTGCCATATGTCTCTTCATGAGCCTCTTTGTATTGCCAAACTGGTCTGGAGAAGACCTCCACAACTGTACTGTGCGCAAATTTGAAGGATTAGCAAGATCAATTGAAGGTGGGTATCACATAACAGTAAGCTATTAAGTAGTGACCACTACTGTACTATAGCTTACGTCTTAAAGCACATAATAAGTATGAAAAGTCCATAAATCTTACAAAAGAAAGATTGCAGCCTGTGTAAATGAGTACTTCCAAGATCAAGACAAGGATGGTAGCATTCTTGATAAGCAGACGTCAAGAGCTTCCATTCACACTGGTTACAGAGCAATCCTAGACTCAAAATCAAGTGATGAGACTCTAGTAAGCATTTCACCATTTGAAGTTGCATTCTTTTTCTCTTTTTCCTGAAACCTTTTTCTCTCCAGATTGATGCTATGCGGACCTCTTATTTGGTAAATGACAAACATAATGATGGTTTGAATGTTGATACCAAATTGACCAGGCACACTATGCAAGCTGGGAGCCAAGACACTCGATGCACTGTTATAGTTACCCATGGCAAAAGTATGTGAAGCTCGGATCTGTTCTTAGGCACTTTGCATATACTGTTGCTGCACTTCATGGGTGTCTGGAATCCGAGATTCAGGTAACTGCAAAAGCCCAACATTTTTGGTACATCATCCCTATTCTAGATTAGTGTGGTACATAATTTCAAGCACACACATTTATCTCTGAATGAACTGTGCTCACATGGTCATCTTTATTGATGTTCAAGACTCCACCGTCCGTCAGGTCGCTATTCCGAAATCCATGCACTAGAGTTGCTCGAGAAGTGACCAAGGTTCTACAAGAGCTTGCAATAAGCATAAGAGATCATCATCGGTGTGCCCCTGATGTGCTATCAGATCATCTTCATGAAGCACTGCAGGATCTAAACTCAGCTATAAGATCACAGCCACGGCTCTTTCTCGGCTCCAAACATGCATGTGCCAATAGTCGTGTGCTAATGGAATTAAATCCTGGCAAGCATATGTCCTCAAGAACTACTCTGCCTTCATTCAAGACTGATACCACATCACTAATAGAAAGGAAGAGAACAAAAACAGATCAGTCATCAGAGCACAACGAGCGTAGCACATTACGGCCGACGCTGAGTAAGATAGCCATGACAAGCCTTGAGTTCTCTGAAGCACTTCCATTTGCTGCTTTTGCTTCATTATTGGTAGAAATGGTAGTGCGACTGGAGCTTGTTATTGAGGAAGTGAAGGAACTGGAGAGGGCAGCAAATTTTAGGGAGTTCACTGGGCATGACCACCTGACCATTGATCTCACTTGCAAGGAGGATGTGAGAAACACAAATGGTGCACCGTTAGACAGCCACACAGTTTCTACTGCAGCTGAGTAAGTACTCGGTAATAGATCAAAGCAGCAGCGTATCAATCGTTATGAAAACAGACGTGTTTAAATTTGAGTTAGGAAAACATGAACTGTCGACTCCCAATAACTGTTGTTAGAATGGCACTTCCAGCATAAATCAATATTCTCCACGTACCACTGAATTGTGCACAGACGGCCCGTTTATCAGAGTTGGATGATGTTAAATCTGTCATGTGAATAGTACTTCACCTCTTTTTATCTAAATATATCCTTCTCTGACATGCACTACGCACTGCATGATTATGAAGCAACTTCCTGCATAACATCTGGAACATTATCTAAGGTATAATGGCCAAGCCTTCCTGTCCGATAGAGATTGAGTATTTTCATAGCAACACGTTTGCGCATATCCTCGCCTGATTCAGCAGAAACCCTGAAAACCTCCTGCAAGGTTATAAACTGGCATTCAATCAATCCTCTTAACTCATCCTCCTTTCCTAAATCCCCCTTAAAAGATGACATAGTCCCAAAAAGCACTTCGCGAACAGCCTTAACAATAAAATCCTGCAAAGATACACACAATAGTTACTGTTGCATCCACGTGATACTAAAAAATTAGATGATCTTAAAATGATAATGAAAAAATTGCCTGCGATTGATATTAGGCTGAAATTGTGGCACTCGTTGCCACACTAACCTGGGTATGATCTGAAGCATACTGCCTTTTATTATGGTGACTCCTGGAGGATATTGCATTGCCAAAACAAGAATTATCTCCCAGTTGATTCAAGTTCTCCCACTCCTTATATTCCTCCCTTGAGTTCAAAAATGCAAGAAGGAATTGGACAATCTCATACTCCTGTAACAAGGAATCCTTGATTGCTCCTGTACTAGATTGTGTATGCATCAGATAACAATATATAATCACAAGCGAAGCCATAAACTTCATAGTAGTTGGTACCTGTCAAAACTAGTCGGGAACCTGATTCATCATTGGCAAATCTAGGAGATAGAACACCAGGAGTGTCTAGTACATATATATTTGGATGACTAGCAACCTGTAAAACAGTTGGTCTGTATCTTATTAAGATTTAAATGGCACTTTTCACTCAGATAGGCAGTCACTGAGCCAATACATGGTGATGACAGATTGACAGTGGCTTCTAGCGCACACTGGAAGCGGCAAAAGACAGAAACTGCTGCTATTTCTAGTTTCTAGGATCAACATTCTTAAGTTTTATTGACCTTTTTCTAAACTTCAGTCAATGCGAACAAAACAAACGTATATGCTGCATGCAATGTGCTCCTTTGTTGGATATTAGAGTTCTAAAAATGATTCAGCTAGTTCATTTCTGTTACAATATACATAAGGTAGACCCTCTAAAAACTTGTACTTATATGGCACTGCACATGCTCTGGAAAAACTCCAGCTTTGCTTTATTTCCCGCATTCTGCTGTACTCAACAACAGCAAGCTTTTAAATCAAATTACCTTGTAGCCACTTATGTCCCTGGTTTCTCCCGGATGGCTGCTGACTATGGCATGCTTGAGCTTCCCCTTCTCTTAAAGACGAACCAGCCGTTATCACAGAACGATAAGATCCCAATTAAAGCAACCGTAATTGTAGTAAGAACAGAAAAGGAAACAAATAAGCTGCATCACCTGCTGCCCCGATCCTCCCAATTTGATGCATCGCGTTGACGATGGCCGACTTGCCAACATTGGGAATACCGACCAAGAGAACAGTTGCTGTGCAATTGCTCTCGCCGAGCTTGATCTCCTTGATCCTCGCCCGAACAGCGCTCAGCAGCTATGTTAAGGTTGAAATGAACCCCAATTAGACAGTAATATCCGCCATAGAAAAGCACACGATCACCTGTTCGATCGGTAAATCTACGTACTTACAAACAAGTTACACTAGAAACAAACATTAACACAGTTATATAACAACCTCCTTGACGCTTTCCCTGCTGTGCGAATTAACCGCGACGCACCGGCAACAGCTTTGCTTCATGTACGCCACCCACTTCTTGAGAGCACCAACACAGCAAAAAACTTGCGTACATCAGAATTGACTAACTGATCATGTATGCATCTCGTGCAGATAAAGCTGCTCTATGTGGAGCGCGCGGGTTTGATTACCTCGGTTTCGGACGGATCTGCCAGATCGGCCTTGTTGAGGACGACAAGCCGGCGCCTGTCGGTTTCCGGGGGGCACAGGCGGCGGAGGGGCGCGGACGCCGAGGCGGCGGGTACCTGCGGGGGGAGAATCGACAAGCCCATGGATTTTAGCCGAATTCTGTCTCGTTTGAAAGTTGGAGAGCGGGTGGGGGAGCAGTGGCACCGTACGCGGGCGTCGCGGACCTCAAGGACGAGGTCGACAAGGGGGAAGCGGGTGCGGATGGCGCGGTCGGCAGCGGCCATGTGGCGCCCGTACCATGCGCCGGAGAGGCCGCGCACGGCCGCGCCCAGGCGGCGCGAGAAGGCCTCCGCCGCCGCAGCCATTGCAGGCGCCGAGGCGGGATACTAGCGGGATGGCCGGCCCGCCGCAAGACCCAGGGAAAATAATCACCCGCTGAGCTGTCAATGTGGGCTGCCGATTGCTGTTGATGGGCTAGGCCTACATGGGCTGGAGCTCACGTCATCACCATGGGCTGGCTCATCGACAATACTTAGCTTTCAGGCCCATCTCCTACTTTGGATTCCTTTCAAAAGGAAAAAAAAAAGTGTTTCTATTCATCTTTAGAGGTAATTAATCACTATCTACTCTTTATTTATACTTTAATATTTTTTAGTAAATATATACCTTAATATTTATGTAATTTTTAAAAATATATAGGTAGAAGCTGCTCGAAAAAAGGTTAAGATTTTACGGCTTGAGCCAAAGGGATTACGTGTTTACTCCTCGTTTACAATTGCGGATGGATTTCCGCCTTCTGTGTAGATTTACATGGAGTCAGACCCCGTTTTCTTTGGCACGGGTTCAAAAAACCGTGGTTTTCGCCTGTACTGCACTAGCTTGGGAAATAAAACAGCTCAGTTTACCGGTCAAGTTCAAAATCAAAAAATTTTAAAAAAAATGAATTTTTTTTACAAAAATTCCCTAAAATTAGTATTAATAGCTGTCGGTGTTTCGAGCACCGACGAGTGAATTTTTTAGTCAAGGGCCACGCGTTTCGTCTCCTTGAATGGTTAGACTCAGGGAGCCCAAGATGTATACTGGTTCGGACCGAATGTCCCTACTCCAGTTCGTGTGGTGGTGCTATATTGCTTCGGGTGCAGATGACTGCGCGGTGTTTACAAGCGAGAGCTAGGAAAACGAGAAAAGGATGGTTCAATCCCTCGATCCATCCCTCTCCCGGAGGACCCTGCCTCCCTTTATATAGTCGGAGGGGGCAGGTTACATGGGAAGTTGGGAGAGAAAAAGATGAGGTGTCCTACGCTAGGAGTCCTGGCTCTTGGTCTCGATGATCTGTTCGGCGTCCACTTACCCCACACCGGGTAGGTGGACGCATAGAGTGGTGCAGTTTTTCGTGTGGTCAGGGAATGGCGCTCCTACCCTTTTGTACGCCTGTCAGATGCTGACGCCACAATGCGTGGCTCCGGTGCTGCCTCGGGAAGGAGCTTGTCCCCACACTGTGCATGACTGGACGATGAGACTAGAGCCTTGACTTTGGCGACCTCCTTGCTGCCTTGGAAAGGAGCCACCTGCCCTCGCACGGTCATTGCACGCTACTGTCGTGTCCGTGGGGCAGGTGACCAACGGCTTGCAGCAGCCTGGCACTCGGTCCTCGGCGGAGATCGCTTCGGCTTGGTCGGAGCTCGCGGGGGGTTCGACCTGTGGCGGGGGTCGGACGCCTCCTGGTTGGTTTGGTGGGGGTCGAGTGTCTTTCGTGGCCCAGCGAGGGCCTTTGGCCAGAGCCGGTCTTGGAGCAGCCCGTTTGTCATTCCGGGCCGCTGGGGGTACCCGTGGTGAGAGTATTCTTCAATAGCTTTATGACCTCGGGTGTGAATACTTTTTTTGAAAAAAAATTGAAGTTTGGAGACCTTTTTGAGCCATTCAAAATGTAGAAAATAGAAAATCCAAAAACAATTAGAAGTATTTTTAGTAGCAATATTTGTTCAAGTATACCAAGTAGCAATATTTACTTCAATATATTTTAGTAACAATATTTATTCAATTATATTTAGTAGCAATATTTGTTCAAGTATGTCAAGCAGCAATATTTAGAAGCAATATTTACATAAACATATTTTAGTAACAATATTTGTTCAATTATATTTAGTAGCAATATTTGTTCAAGTACGTCAAGTGGCAATATTTGTTGAATTATATTTAGTAGCAATATTTGTTGAAGTATATTTAGTAGCAATGAACGACACCCGACAATGGTACTATTTGTTCAAGTAGCGATATTTGTATGCACAGAAATTATCTTGCTATGGTATATTTTAATATGTTAATGTTATCCAATATTAAAAAGTTTACTTCTCGTTTTATGCATGCATGAACTACCAAAACTTTAGTATGAAAGTTGTACTATGTATCACTAGTTATATTCTGTACTTATTTTATTGTACAACGTGTAATTTGACACAAGCAATTTCTTACAAATTATTTACACAAGCAATTTCTGTAAAGTATTGAAATACAAATGGTGTTGATATGTGAATGGTATTGGTATGTCATTATGTTTGAATATTTTCATGTTTCTCCATACTTTTTAATATATATTTATTACATTTTCCCTATTTTTTTGACCTCTAATGGATTTTTACAAAATTTACAATATTTTTTTTTTCAATTTTTCTTGATTTTTTTACATTTTTCAATTGTCTTCGATTTTTGACTGTTTTCGCTAAAAACCGCTCGAAATTCGAGTATTTTCGTTCATTTACGGCGAAAATCGCTTGCCGATTTGATGAGATTTTAAATTCGTTTGACTTTTCAAACCGTTCAGTTTTCAACGAATTTCGAACGAATTTTCGCGGTTTTTGATACCGTCAGGTCGTCGACATCCGGCTTCGAAACGGTATTGTTAACCCTGCTTCAGCATATCTATACCCCTTTATAATGCACCTAAGCAATTTTTTCTACGTCCACTCTAAATAATGCACCTTATTAGAGATGGTCTAATGTTCGTGCACCCAGCAAAACGTCCCTAGAAACTTGCATTCATCAAAATGAACGTCTTAGATCTTTCCTCAGTTTTACTCACCCACATCCGATGGCCATTATTTAGTGTGTCTAATCATCCCTGTGGCCCACAATGCACCTCCCCACCTACATATTTGGAAGGAGAGCGAATCAAACAAGGAAATAAATAAGGAGGATCCGCATGCAAGGAAACCAGACTTGAATTTTTTACTGGCCAAAATTGTACGTACTACATATTTAGAAGGAGGGTGAATCAAACAAGGAAATAAACAGGGAGGATCCACATGAAAGGAAATAAGACTTGAATTTTTTATTGTCGTGGCATTGTGATAGTATTTTTTTTTCCAAATATGACCCTTCTCGAGACTTTTTTACGGATCTAGCCCCATAGAGCCTAATTTCAGCGCACGGAGAGCATTGAATTTTTGTTTTTATTTTTATCTAAGGAACCAACGGTCTGTGAGTGCTGCTTAATTCTTTTCAATTTTTTCTCGCGGAACCTGCGGTCGGCGAGCACTGTTTAATTTTTATCTTTTTTTCCTTGCGGATCCAACGGTCGGCGAGTGCAGTTTATTTTTCCATATTTTTCCGAAATCATTCCTGTGGCCCACAACACACCTTCCCTCACCTCCAGTATCAACAAGGAAAAGGAAACAAGCGTCTTGGAAAAGGAAAGGATCATACATTACGTGCTGGGAAAAGAAAACCGGGAGATGGGGCAGCGCGGCCGGGAGAACGCAGGTCAGCAATGGCTCCACGGTCGCCATCGGTGGCTTTGCCGACGAGGCGAGGTTGCTGGTCAGTGACCTCGCGGCCGCCGTACCTCGGCAAATTTATAATTTAAATTTTTTGAAAATAATTTTATTAAGTACAAAATAATCGAAAGTTTTTTTGAGAATTTTTCTAGAAATTTTTAACCTAATGTGCTATCTTTTCAAAAATCCTTCTATATTTTAAAAAATAAAGGCAACTCACATAGCTTCTTCTAGTCAGCAGCCTGCACTGCAGAAGCTTCTTCTTTTCCTCCCTCCATTAAAGCAAGAAAGAAGCTCCAAACCTCCATCAATCCCGCACCAAATCTCCTCTTTCCATCTATGGTGTTAATTCCCAAATTTCGTGCTCTATTGCCAAAATTTCCTCCCAATCTGATTTGATCCCAAATTATGGTTTCCATAAATATGCTTGTTTCAGGCTATAAAGCCGTGAGCTCTCCTCCGCCCCATCGCATTGCGTAAATCCCAAGTGCTCCTCTTGTAAAGATCGCGGATTTTGGAGGTAACCCAAGCCATCACCGTCATCTTTCCCGGCGAAATTCACCGCAACCGTGACTCCTCCCCCGCAGGCGCCGGTGCTGGCGATCTCGTCGCACCAGTGCCAACCCACTGCGATCGGCCGGCCACCCCTGGCCTTCCCTCCCCCTTGCGCCGGCCAAGCCCAGAGAGCACGCTGTGCTATCTGTGGAAGCTGCAAAAAAAATAATTTAAAATCAGAAAATTATTTTTTTCTTTCTCTTTCTTGATTTAAAATCTTTTGGGAGCCCGTTTTCGCCCATTCGACCTCCATTTAGTTCCGTTTTCTTTCTAAATTCATTTAAAATTCTAAATTTCTCTTTTATTATTAAGTGTTGTATTCATACTTATCTTCTCATTTAATTGATAAGCGGGTGTACTGCCGTCGTAGCGTTAGCACAGGCACTATACTAGTGACAGACTAGTAGGCCGAAAAAGTGGAAGAGGAAGGTCGCCTGCAAAGTACGTGTTGGCGAGAGAGACCTGAATGGAATTTTGTTTTGGTTCCTGTTGAGAAACCCTGAAAGCCCACCGAAGGCCCATGTGGTCCCTTATGCCGAAACCCTAGAGAGCGCTATAAAAGAAGGAGGGGGGTCCCCCCCTATATACGAGAATTCATTAGCAATAAAGAATTTCCGCTTTCGCTCTCCCTAAACACGTGTCTCTCTCTCTTTCTGTTTCTCCACTTCAGATCTGTTCGGGAACCCGGACTATTCGATAGCGAGGTTCCTTAACACGTTATCGCGCCGCTTTCTACCGAGATCGATTGGAAAGGTGAGAAAAGGTGGGATTAGCGTTTGAATCTAATCGTTCTTTTCTATGCATGCATCTATCCTACGTGGCACGGTTAAGCTACGGCGATCGCTCGAAGCTAGTCGAGACGAAACTACGATGCGGTTACCGCTCATCATCCTAAAAGAAAAAAGAGGAAGACAACCGCGACTTGGCTCCTCCTCGGCATGCTGGCTCGAAGACGCCGCGCCTCTGCGGCTACAGCGCACGAAGGGCCGTCGGTTTGAAGTCCGACCGCCATTGGCGCGCCTCGATCCACCGTGCTCAAAGCCGGACCGAACCTCGCGGCGCTGCTCTCCATCACCGTCGGCCGACCCGACCTCACGCGCCGGACCTCGCCGCCGACGCAGCCGGCTCATGCACCGAACCCGGCCACGGTCCGGCCGCCGCCTTCCTCCGGCTCGGCTCGGCCGTGCGCCATGGTCAAGCCATCGAAGCACCGCCACATCGCGCGCCTCGGGCGCGCTCTGACGCCGCCGCTCTTTCGGACGCGCTTCTGGCGATGCCTTGCCTTGCTCGCCGTGGCTCGAAGCGGTAGCCGCCTCGGCCTCCGTCCAAGACGCAGCCGCAGCCCGCCCGCTCGCGGGCCGCTTCGGCCTGCGTTCGGCGCGCGCCGCCCTGCGCCGCCAGCTCGCGCCGCCTGGCTCCGTCAAGACGCGCCGCCGCCGCCCTTAGCTGCGCGCCCTCGGCCTCCGTCCGCGAAGCGGCTCGGTCCGACGCCACCATCCGCTGTCGATTGGCCGCTGCCAGGCCCGACCCGCACCGCCTCGGTTCGACGAAGCGCGCCGCGGCTGCAAGGCTCGGCACGCGCCACCGCAAGAAACAGCTCGGCCCGACGCCACCATCCGCGCCGTCGGCCGTCAAGACGCAAGCCCTCCTCCCGCCGCCTCAGCAGCCTCCTCGCTTGGTTGTCGCGCCGCCGCCGCTTTCCCTCGGTTCTGCGCGTGCGTGTGAAGAATGGCGGCTAGGGTTGGGAAACCCTAGCCGCCACTTTAATGGCTTATGCGATGGGCTAAGGCCCAAAGGCTGCGAAAAAGGAGACGGCCCGGAGGCCACTCGGCTGGAAAAAAAAGAAAAGAAAGAAAAGTGAAAAAAAAAGAAAGAAAAATTCCAGAAAAATTGCAGAAAATTTTAAAAAAATGCTAGAAAATCAAGAAGATTTATTTGGCTCTGTTTTTAATTTTTTCTTGCTCTATTTCTCTGTTTTTCGAATTTTCTTTATGAATTTTGAATCCTTTGCTTTATTTTATATATTGCAATGCATATGGATTTATTTTCTGCAATTTATGCTTTTTGCAACCTTTTCTATGAGATTACACGCAGTAATCTAAAACCAGAATTTTGAAATCATGCAGATGTCTGGCATTGTGAATCGTGAGTTTGAAGAACTGGCCTCAAGACGGTCGAACTACCTCACTTGGGCATCGGACGAAAGATTGTTCTTGGGGGCAAGAGCTCGTTCGTGATTGGTCTAGGGTCCTCGCAGACGCAAAACCTACTGCGAGCGAGCGATCAAGCGCCGTGATTTTCTCGAGCACCACCTCTCGACCACTCTAAAGAATGAATACATGGTCAAGAGAGTGCGCATGAGCTTTGACCGCACTTCGAAGTGGTTCGAAAGCTCAAGTACACCATCTTGCCCCAAGCACGCAAGATTGGGTACGCTGAGGTTTGGACTTGAGCAGTGGCGAGTACAATTCGCCTTGCACGAATTTGTACCAATCTCTCTCTATGTGGCAAGAAGATCACTGATGAAGAGAAGATTGAGAAAACTCTCTCTACCTTCCACCCTAATGCTATCCAGAGTGCACGCATTTATCGTCAGGACGCATACAAGGAGTATAGCGAACTGATTGATGTAATGCAAGTTGCGGAATCGCAAGACGATGTTCTACGAAAGAACTATGTCTCGCAGCCACCTGGACGAGGCACTGGCACTGAAGTCAATGCCAATAGCTACAAGGTGAGAAAGCCCACTCATAGAAAGAAG
This sequence comes from Otatea glauca, assembly GCA_036346275.1. Classification (NCBI taxonomy): domain Eukaryota; kingdom Viridiplantae; phylum Streptophyta; class Magnoliopsida; order Poales; family Poaceae; genus Otatea; species Otatea glauca. Next base: position 744,411 of record CM070729.1, read on the forward strand.
GGCAAGCAGGTGGAAAAGAGAGACCCGTGCCAAAGGAAAATCCAAAGCCCCGTGAAGAGGATGACAAAGAAAAGACGCACGCCAAGCCGTATGGACAGCGAGAACCAGCACGTGCTTCAAGTGTGGCGCTTGGGGACATTGGTCGAAGATATGTCGAGAATCCAAGGAAGCGATCAACGATATCGGGCTAAGAAGAAGGCAAAGGAAAACGCCTCACAGAGGCACACTTCGCCAACATCGGTGAAGATGATGTCATGGATGTAGACACCCCACTTGCCTCATCCTCACAGAATAGCCTGGACATCGATGCTGCAGCCATGATTATGGCAAATGAAGAGAAAACATCTGCAGATGATATAGAAGCAGAAATCAATGCATATTTTACAGATTCTGTTTAATGCATTTCTTTTAGTTTTGGTTGTTAGCATTTTCTTTGAATAAAGGATTGTAAGCTCTAGAAGAGCATACTTCTTTCATGAATAAATATGCAATTTATTCTTTATTCCAGTATTCTTCAATTTTGCAAGTAATATTTGGATTGTTTTTGCCTCTGTCTGATTAGAATTATATTTCTTTTATCTAGAAATCGTGTAGCGCCCAAATGGAAGAGATATGCATTGTTGATAGTGGCACAACAAATACCATCTTAAGAGAGTCTAAGTATTTCCAGTCGATCACGAAGAACGCTGGAAAGATTACTACGATCGCAGGAAGCGACTCATATGTAATCGGCTCAGGAAGAGCCACTATTATATTGCCTATGGGTACAACTTTGGTAATTGAAGAGGCCTTTTGTACCTCGAATCAACACGCACTCTCCTAAGCTTTAAAGACATCCGCGCCAATGGTTTTCACGTAGAAACCAATGAAGAAAATGGCAAAGAATACTTGTGCATTGTGAAGCACGCGGTATGTGGAAAAATGGTATTAGAAAATGTCCTCATATGAATCTGGGTTGTACTACACGAATATTCATGCACCAAGTGTATACTTCCTTGAAGACTGCTTTTAGAAGCTCGAGTTATTTTCTTTATGGCATGGTAGATTAGGTCATCCTGGTCTTAGAATGATGAGAAATATAGTGAACAACTCACAAGGTCATGGCATTAACGTTAAGAATTTCCCGAATCATGAAGATTTTGTGTGCCCCGCATGTGCCACCGGGAAATTAATAACTAGACCCTCTGTCATGAAAGTGCAAAGTGAAATCCTGCATTCCCGAACGCATCCGGGGGATATTTGCGGTCCGATTCAGCCTGTCGTGGCCATTTCGATACTTTATAGTGCTCATCGATGCTTCCTCGAAATGGTCGCATGTATGCTTGTTGTCAACAAGAAACCATGCTTTTGCAAAGCTGATCTCGCAGATCATAAGAATTAAGAATGCTTTCCCTGATCATCGCGTGAAGTCCATTAGAATGGACAATGCCGGAGAATTTACTTCAAAGGCATTTGATGATTATTGCACAAAAACAGTGGATAGCGCTTGAGCACTCAGTCCGCACGCGTTCATACGCAGAACGGACTAGCGTAAGCACTAATAAAGAGGATTAAGTTCATTGCCGATCGCTTTTGCGAGTTGTAACTTGCCCAACACTTGTTGGGGACACGCATCTGCACGCAGCAGCTCTTATCAATTTTAGACCGTCGGCCTACAACATCCATTCTCCTATGCGGCTTGTGCACGGATCATCCCAAGATCTCCCATCTTAGAAAATTTGGGTGTATGGTATATGTACCTATACCACCCCCAGTGATTGCAATGGGCCCTCTCCGCAAGTCCGGGATATACGTTGGTTATGAGAGTGCATCCATAATCGGTATTTGGAACCCATGATCGGAGACTTGCATACACCGATTCATTGATTGCATCTTTGACGAGGATCGTTTCCGTCATTAGGGGAGGAAATCAACCTTTGGATGAAAAATGCCGGAAATCATATGGCATTCCACCGATCCCCACATGACCCCCAAACTAATGAAGCAAATCAAGAAGTCGTAAGATAATTGATTTGCGAATTTAGCAAATGAATCGCTGATCATTTTGTGATCCAAGGGCGTGGTTAAGTCGCATGTACCCGCAAGGAATGCACCGAGAGGGTGGAAATACCAAAGAAAATAGAAGGTATCCTCAACCTGCTCAGAGGCCTCAAAGAAAAGAGCAGTAACTGCTCCTCAAACCCAAAGTACCGAGACGTCTGGAGAAAATCAAGGGCGAGAGGACTTACCACAACCAATCACGAAAATGCCCCAAGGAAAGAAGGGGAGCCAGTTGAGACTGCACCGGAAAGAAGCCAACAGAAAGGCAATTCCAGACTTGAATCTTCCACTCGCAGAAGCCACGGAAATAATGTGTGCGCACACATAGGCGATGAAAGCTAAAGGAACTTGCTCTGCGATAGGGAAAAGCAAATAAGAGCAAGTAGAAGTGCATGAAGCACCCCATGAAGAAATGGCCATAAACTTTGTAATAACAGGAGAATCCTGAATAGAGCAACGACCAACGTTGATGCCTACTTAAGCAAAGAAGATTGCCTCGATCATTGATCATGATCCCGAGCTGCATCTCTCGCAGAGTGCAAGAAAAGGCTAGATTGGGAAGAATGGAAAAGGCAATCATCTGCAGAGTTAGTCTCTCCGAACAAGAGAGAGGTGTTTGCTCAGTATGCCGCACACCTCCCCATGTAAACCCCGTGAGGTCACAAATGGGTCTTTGTTCGGAGAGAAATGAAAACAACGGTTGTAAGGTACAAAGCAAGGCTTGTAGCTCAAGGTTTTACTCAACGCCCCGGAGTTGATTATGAAGAAACCTATTCTCCGGTCATGGGAGGAATTACCTTTAGATATTTGATCTCAATGGCGATCAACTTGAAGTTGAGAATGAAGCTAATGGATGTTGTCACAAAGATACTCAGATGGAAACTTGGATTCGAGATATACATGAAAGTACCTAAGGAATTCCTATCCCGAACCAAGATGGAGCAAATAGAAACTTGTACAGGTGAAATTGGAGAAATCACTGTATGGGCTGAAGCAGTCAGGAAGAATATGGTACAATCGCTTGAGTGACTTTCTCTACAAGAAAGGCTACACAAACAATGAAGATTGTCCTTGTGTGTTTATACAATGATCCCGAATGGATTACAGATAATCTCCGCCTATGTAGATGACTTGAACATCATTGGGACGGATGAAGAAATTGAAGAGGCATGCTCATACTTGAAGTCTGAGTTTGAAATGAAAGATTTTGGTAAAACCAAGTTTTGTTTAGGCTTGCAGCTTGAACATGTCCAAGGAGGAATCTTGGTACACCAATCAACCTACACGCAGAAAGTGTTGGAAAGATTTAGCTTTGAAAAATCATATCCTGCAAAGACTCCAATGGTCGGAAGGTCACTCCAAGCAGACCTAAACCCATACAGACCCAGAGAAGAGGGGGAGGAAGTCCTGGGAGCAGAATTCCCATTTTTGAGTGCAATTGGAGCGCTCATGTACCTTGCAAATAGCACTAGACCGGACATCGCGTTCGCTGTGAATTTGCTAGCTCGGTACAGTGCAGAACCCACCAAAAGGCATTGGAAAGGGATCAAGGACATCTTCCGCTACCTCCAAGGAAGCAAAGACCTCGCCATTCTTTAGAAGAAATAATGAATTGAATTTGGTTGGCTATGCTGATGCTGGGTACCTATCAGACCCGCATACTGGCAAATCCCAAACCGGCTATGTTTTCCTATGTGGAGGAACAGCAATTTCTTGGAAGTCGTCTAAGCAGACTCTCGTCTCGACGTCGACAAACCACTCGGAAATCATCGCTTTGTATGAAGCATCGTGTGAATGTGCATGGCTCAGAAGAATGGTTCACCACATCCAGAGGTCATGTGGTTTGAACATTGAGCAAACTCCCACGATAATCTATGAAGATAATGCAGCTTGTGTTGCCCAAGCACATATGGGTTATGTGAAGAGTAATCTCACGAAGCATATCAACCCCAAGTTCTTCTATGCTCACGAATTGCATAAGATGAACGAGATTAAGATATTGCATACTAAGTCATGTGAAAATCTTGCAGATTTGTTCACTAAATCACTCCCAAAGATCTACCTTTGAAAGGTGCGTGAAAGGAATTGGGATGATGAGACTTAGAGAAGTGCAGATTTCAGGGGGAGATATTTCACATACTCCCACATGAATCTTGAGCATGAATTATGAATACCCAACATAAATCTCGAAGATTAGCAATTGAAGTTGGGAGAATTGTACTCTTTTTCCTTAGCAAGTTTTTCATGAAGTTTTCTTGCATAAGGTTTTAACGAGGCAATTCGTGCAACATTGTAAAGCGATGCTATGTACTCTTTCTCCAAGTATTTTTCCCATTGGGTTTTTCCGAGTTTTAATGAGGCATATGCATCTCGCGGCAAAGGGCCCAAGGGGGAGTGTTGAGAAACCCTGAAAGCCCACCGAAGGCCCATGTGGTCCCTTATGCCGAAACCCTAGAGAGCGCTATAAAAGAAGGAGGGGGGTCCCCCCTATGTACGAGAATTCATTAGCAATAAAGAATTTCCGCTTTTGCTCTCCCTAAACACGTGTCTCTCTCTTTCTGTTCTCCACTTCAGATCTGTTCGGGAACCCCGGACTATTCGATAGCGAGGTTCCTTAACAGTTCCAATTAATCTAACTTGCAGGCAATGGCAAAAACACCACACGGGCTCGGGAGAAAAAGGTAGGGGGAGAGAGAAAGGGGCAAACGCACCTTTGTGATTGAAAAAATCTGCCAAGATTAGCCGCTGATGGCAGGCAGCGCGCCGTCCTCTCCTTTTCTGCTCGACTAGAGAGAGAATCTAGAGATTGTTGCTTAATTCTTGGAATGACGGTGGCCAATCTTCTTGTATTCTAGCATCGCATATATGCTTCCATCTAACAACGGCCAGCTCTTCCCCTTTCCTTTTCTTTTCTTCTTCCGTTGCTCACTCTACTTTCGTGCCTGCTATTCTTCTCAGATATATAGATCATCAGATGCAATTCCTATTACCCTTATTTACTTGCTTTTCATCAGATGCATATATTGTTTGTCCATCCTTGGTGGCTATTTCTTTTTTCGCCCTCCAAAAGAAACTCTCATGTTTCAGGTAGCACGCTTAGCAAAGGATCTATATAGCATAAACCTTGCCGCGTTAGTTCCATTCATTTTTTTTTCACCACTTTCAAGCGAACTCTCGACACACTCTGATCGTTTTTAGTCTCCCAACCAAGACAAAATCAAAACAATTTCCATGCAAGTTGGAAATTTATGGTCAAATTTATCCATCGTGCAGCTGACTGCTGGTGCATCCCAATGGTAACCAAGGTTGTCAGGATCACGATCCTAGGTAGGATCATTTTCTTGCGAGCAGGATCGGATCGTAGGATCGAGATTCTATAAGATGTTTTTTTTTATTTTAAAGTATAATGATGTTTCTGTATTATAAAAGCACCTCAAATAAATTATCTACCACAATTCTGTGGGAAAATTGAGCAATGCCTAATACTTGCTGCTCCGCGAGCCAACGCGTTGCTACAGACGAAAAGAAGTGCCGAGATGAGCAAAGATTTTAATAGAGAGATGATTTTTTTTTTCGAAAAAAACCTCCACAAGAAGAAACAAAAAGTACTGATTTTCTTTTTAAAAAATCATGAAAATATTGCTTTATTTTTTAAAAAAATATTCCTTAAAAAATGGAAAAAATAAAAAAAATAATGCCACGTGTCAATATAGTTAGATTAAAAGATTTAGATATTTATTTCGTAAAAATATTTTTCAAAAATATAATAAAAGAACTAAAAATTCTTTAAAAAAATTAAAAGGAATTAATGCCACGTGTTGGGATAGTTAGATTAAAACAAATAAAAAATTATTTAAAATAATAATAATAAATAAATAAAATTACTCAGTACTCACAAACAGGATATGTGTCACAATGTAGGCACTAATAGTGTCATTAAAGTATTAAACATGAATTATCTTTTTTTTAAAACAGCAGCGCTGTGATTATATTAAAAAGATAAGAGAAGAAAAATTACAAGGCGCAGGAGATTGCACAAGAAAAGAAAATGGAACAAGAAACAAGAACAGGGGGGAAGGGAGAGGGAATCAATTAAGACGCTCCACTAGTGTTTTGAGATCAGCTGCTCCCGCGGTAATCCAATTTGCGACTTCATCCTTGATGGACTGAAAAATGTCCTCGTTTGATCTCCATATGTTTCGAAAAATTCTGCTGTTGCGCTCTCTTCACCATCGCCAGCATGTTAGGATGATTAAAGTCATGACACCTTTTCGAAATGTTGATTGCCGGCGTACTTGATCTAGGTTCCACTGTTCCAGGCTGGTGGTCGCCTCCCACATGCTCAGCAGGAGAGAGGGCAATCGGATCCAACGTGCAACAGCTGTCCATAAGTATTGAACCTGCTTGCAATCTATGAACAGGTGATGTACATTTTCTAAATTTCAGCAGCACATTTCATAAAAATATTGGTTTGGTCATCCCCTACGTTGCAGCCGCTGTGCCGTCCATAGTCGGTCTTGGTAAGCAAGCCATAGGAAGACTTTGCAACGCGATGGTGCCCACGTTGATCAGATGACGCATCCTGCGAACTGCATGTGGTATGCCGATGAAGCTGTGTAGATGCCACTCGGAGTTTGCGTCCAGGTTATGACGTCATTTACTTCCGACCGTAGGGATACGGACCGTATTTGGAGCCATAATCTGACATTCAGTTAGAAGGTGGACTATTAGATTGTGCCGAATATCTCGAATCCAGTTATTGTTTGACAGGGCGTTTGCAACTGATCTTGACTTACGCCTGGAGTGCTTGAAGAGTTCTGGTGCATGTTGTGCAGGCGCTGCGCCATGGAGCCATCTGTCAGTCCAGAAGGATGTCGTTTGGTCGTTTCCAAGCGAAATTCTAGTGGACGTGGAGAAAAGTTGTTGGTCATTTTGATCACACGGTGTGGGCATTCCAATCCATGGTCTATCCGGGGTCATTCACTTGAGCCACAACCAACGAAGCAGGAGTGCTCGAGCGAACCTGTCCAGATCAAGAATTCCTAGGCCCTCCATGTTGAGGGGTCGGCAGACTGTTGTCCAGCGTACTTTGCAGTTCCCGCCATGAATGTCACCGTTGCCTGCCCATAGGAATTTCCTTCGCAAACTATCTAGATCAGAGATGAACTTTTTGGGTGCTCTGATTGCAGTCAGTAGGTAAATCGGAAGTGAGGTCAACACCGATTTGACCAAGGTGAGTCGCCCCATGGTGAGGTGGCACACTTGCCAGCCTGCCAGTCGTCGCGCTGCTTTATCCTGGATGAACTGTAGGTCGATTCGGCGCAAACGACCCAGCGTTAGCGGCATGCCTAGGTATTTGATAGGAAAACTCGATATTCCTCCATTAAAAGGTTGCAAGATGTGTTGCAGGTTTAGACCATGGCTTCTGATTGCAGCTATAGAGCTCTTTTGCATGTTGACTTGGAGGCCGGAGGCTTCCCAAAGAATTTTAGGATGGCGATGGTTGCCTCGAGCTCTTTCTTGACTGGATTGAGGAAGATTACTGCATCATCCACGTAAAGGGATACTCGGAGGGAGGGAGCACAACCTTTTAAGGGGGATAGGACGCCGTCCTGAGTAGCCTTGGCAAGGATATAGTGCAAGGGGTCGATGGCTAGCAAGAAAAAGATAAGGCGACAGGGGGGGTCGACTTGCCTCAATCCACGCTGGTGTCTAATCTTAGGTCCAGGCACCCCGTTGAGGAGGACAGACGAAGTAGATGTCGCGAAGGAGATTGAGAGTCATTCTCGCCACCGAGGACCAAAACCACAAGCTTGCAGGAGGTCTAGTAAGTACTCCCAGGAGACCGAATCAAAAGCTTTTTCAATGTCGAGCTTTAGCACTAATACAGGGGTTCAGCCGCGATAGGCTCTTGCATGGTTTTGGACCCACAGAAAGTTGTCCTGAATACATCTCCCTTTGATGAAAGCACTATGTGAATTTGAAGTTAGCGAGCTAATGTGCCTGGAGAGGCGCAAGGCTAAAACTTTGGAGAGTATTTTGGAGAGTATTTTGGCAACCGAGTGAATTAGGCTTATGGGCCGATAGTTTGCGGCGCTCCAGGAATCTTCTTTCTTTGGGATTAAAGCAATGGAGGCCGTGTTTAGGCGTTCAAAAGTTGTAGCCGAGCAATTTTGGACACAATTTAGAACAGCCATGATATCATACTTGATGATTTCCCAACAATGCATGTAGAAAGTTCCAGTGAAACCATTTGGGCCTAGGGCTTTTTCCGCGGGCAGTTGGCGGATTGCCTGCAGTACCTCATGCTTTGTGAAAGGTGTGTCTAGGTCATCGACGTCGTGAACAGGGAGGCTAAGGCATTGCCAGAGCGCCTGGATTTCTCCCCCAGCAAACTACATAGTTCCATTCTCGGGACTGAAACACACACATACAAACAAAAGGTTCAGAATTATGACATTGTCAAAATTTGAGATCCTGACAACCTTGATGATAGTAGGCTAAACTGACCAAAGCCTCGATAGGATCGTGGAGTCAGACGATACTATGATATGTGTGGTGAGGTGATCCTAATTAACAACCTTAACAGGCTAAACTGACCAAAGCTCCAAACAACATGAACGTGAAGGCAAGAGCTAAGTGCACTACCGCGCAAGAACAAACATAAAAAGCATGCACGCAGCTGGTGATCGAGATCTTGTACATATAGCAAATGCGAACTTATAACATTAAATCAATAAGAATACAACGCACTGCACTTGCAGTTCTAGCTAGGCAGCTTTAGTTTGCATATGGAATGGCAGAAGCACATTACAGTACATACTTACTGTAGGACAATGACAACACAACAAGACCCAACCATGCTACAGAGAGGACAATTCTAAAAGAGGCCATCACTCTGTAGCCTAAGGACACACACACACACGCCCCCGTACCATGGCTAAAAATATACCGCCATTTCTAAGAGCAAGCTACTGAAATTATTTTTCTTCAGCTACGCATATATATATATGTATGTATGTGATGTTGCATAAGTAAGCAGATCAGGTGATATGTGATGTTGGTGCCCTTCTGCAGATCAGAACACCGCCATGTTTTCGTCTGACGAGAACCAGGCTGCCAGATCGTCCCCGTCGCTCGCCTGCCTACAGAGCAACGGAGTGGCGTTCGCCGGATGATTCCAAAGCTCTTCGCCTGCAAAAATGTTAATTAAGAGTTGAGGCCGTCGCGTCACAATCGAAACAAGAAACAAACATATATACTTGCCACACTGATGAATGAAAACGACAGGACAGAGAATATATGGAAGAATCAGCTTATGGGAGAAGATCGAGCACCATACCGGTAGTGGAGAAGGTGTTCGCGCAGGTCAAGTTGTCCCATTTGAGCTCGTGCTCCGAGATGCTGCCCATGTCGCCGAAGAAAGGCATGTGCGAATGCGACTCGCTCGCGGGGAAGTCGCCGCCGCCGATGAAAAATACGTCCTGCGGCGTGCACATTGGCAGGCAGAGAGGCGAGTGCGTCGAACTCGACATACCATTGGTGGCCGCAGCCGTCACGTCGCACACCTCCCCGCCATACGGAAGAGAATTCTGCACAAGAGAACCACTAATACCTTCAGACACTGACAGGAAAACGACATAGAGAGAGAGCAGAGATGCTCGCATGCCAGTGCCCATGTCGCTGAAGAATGGCTTCTTACCTGAACCTGGTGGAACGTGTTGCAAGTCTCGGTGCTGATATCTACAGGTGGGCTAGAATTGGTGGGTGTGAATGGCGCGGCGTTGCTCCTGCTGAACTGATGGTCGGTGGTGACGAGAGACGAGCTGCTCGACACTTTGTTCATCTGTCCTCTTGACGAGAGCTGATGGCTGCTGCTGCTGCTGATCCCTTTTGCCTTCGCCGGCTCGCCCTGCAGCCCGGCCTCGTGCCTCTTGATCACGCGGCACAATGCGTAAGCTCCCTACAAAATTCAGAGCCGATCAGTCACCGCAATTGGATCCAGGCTTCAACACAAGGGTGTGAAATTGTTGGTGTCTCACGATGAAGTTTGATGAGCCGTGGACAAGGTCCTGGCAGAGGCGGTACTCGTGCATGACCCAGTCGGTGCGCTCGCCGCCGGGCGCCCTGCCCTTGTAGAAGACGAGCGTCTTCCTCAGCCCGTACACGCTGCCCCCCTCGCACGCGATCTTGCGGTCCTTGCCCGTCGCCTTCCAGTATCCCGTGCTCGTCGCCCGGTTCGTCCGCGACCCGTTCGGGTACTTGCGGTCGCGCGGGCAGAAGAAGAACCACTCCAGGTCTCTCTTGGGCAAGAACGACTTCTCTGAAGAAACGATTGGTGTTGTTTGACACACTGATCAGTACTACATAACTTCAGTTTCACCAAGAAACAAACTGCTACCAAAGTTAAGTTAATTGTGCACTGATTAGTTCAATTGCAGAGAATATACCAAAAGTTTCGCTTTGTGGTTACAGACAAAATGAAATGATGCCGTATTTTTTTTTCTCTCTTATGGAGAACTTTTTTTTTTTTCATTTGAAAAGGTGATAAAAGGACTTATCTGCGACCGGCCTAGGGAGAAAAGGCCAGATGCCCGGGAGAAAAGTCCCTTCTTTTCTAGCTAGCAAGCAATGAGAAATCTCTAATAAGTGCAAATTCTACCAAGCATGTTCCTTTCCGGTTTCCACTACTTTTTCTCTCTCTTTCGGGTGAAAAAGGCTAGAGAGTCAAAGGGATCGCCTATTTCTCATTGCTGAAATTATTCAGGGAAAACGTTCACCATGCTGACATTGCTAGAGTTCAACTCTGAAGCAACGAGCTTATTTCACTAACTCCTGTCAGTTGACTATCACAGCATGGATGGAAAAAAAATGGTGGGATGTTCGTGTCTATTTATATACCTGGTAACTCCCATGGCTCGAACTTGTACAGATCAATGACAGGGATGACCTCAAGCTCGATCTTGAGGTTGTCCACTTTCCTCTTCAGGTAGTACCCGACCAGTTCATCGTCGGTGGGGTGGAACCGGAACCCGGGTGGCAGTCTCATAGTTCCCATGATTGCTTCTATATATGTAAATGTACACTTGCAACCTATTCAAATTTCTTCGGCAAGCGCAAATCTAAAGATAGCCAAAGGAAAAAAAAGAGTAGAAATATAGGAACTGTCACTAGTTATAATGCCAACTGCCAAGTAAATATTTCAGGCAGATTGACGTATATATGTCACATATATCGGTAGTAGGATCAGATGGGACGGCGATCAAGCTAGGAGTCAGGTGCAGAGGCGGTATCTATTGAAGATTTGGAAGATCCAGAAGTAGAAGCTTTTGAGCTTCTCGAAATCCAGCTGGCAGGTGCTGACGAATAAGATGTACCAGCAGCCAGAGTTCACGATCATTATCCTATGATCAGAACCAAAAACAAATAAGGCAGCTAAAAGGTTCAGACTTCTTGAAGCACAGAGCTAGTGACCAAGAATAATTTCTTGGAGATTAATCGGAAGATTAACTACGCTCTACCGATGATTGCTTTGCTAGCTCTGGCTAGCTACGAGTACGGAAGGAAGAGAAAGAAGGAGAGGTGTGTTCTTTCTGAATTTGAGGTAAGAAGGTGTAAGAACTAGCAAGGCGCAGGGGTTTATATAGACAGACAGGCAGCGAGTGGCAGGAAAGCCAGGTATGGTCGTACGAGCCAAGCAATTCGAAGCGTCCGTTTGGAGTTGTCGCGCCTCCAAGTAGCCGCTCAAAACGCCTCCACACTCCACTGCTCTAAACTAAGACTAACTAGCCCTTAAACAAACAAACTGCTGCTGCTTCCCGCCAGTGGGTTAACCAAACCGACGCGTTCTGTGCATTCAGCCTAACCCGGTAATCAAGTGGAGTATATAAGTAACTAATCTTAATCCATTAAGGTATAATAAAAGATTACTAAAAGCATGCATCGTGATTTGTGGAGTACTTGGCTTCTTCTTCTCTGAATCTTGTACTGCCATTTGGCGGCGTCTTGTACCGTGTAGATCGCAGCTGCCGCCATAAAAGTGCTAGTTTGTTTTCATATACACTTTTATTTATCTATGAATTTATTCTGCATCACGTAGATCCGTTCTTAGCCCGTTGGTTTAGCTACTTCAATTCAGTGGCCACCCACTGGTTTAGATAAGTTCCGTGGCCCAATTTACTTTGTTTTACAGCTCATGTTCGTACTTACGTTACAATATGATATGATACGTTAATTTCCAGCTGAATTACACATTTACACTAGACCAGATGAATTCCGTTTCTACCAGAACACGCATGAGTGCAGGTGTGATTCACATGAGTATTTCATCACTATGTACGGATGCAGAATTCGAGTGGCATGCAGCACATACTAGCAAGCTAGCTAGCGACTCTGATTGACCTCAACCTCACTTCTCACATCGTTCTGATTTGACATGCATTATGCGTATTCCTCTCCCGCATGATAAACGCTTGCTTGGCTCTTCTCTAGCTTCTATATGACTCCAAAGGTGCATCACAAGTGTTGACGCAGTTATGTAAGTCACTTTGAAAAACGATATTTTTTGTTTGTTTGTGCTGAAGTATCTGAAAGTTCATGGAGATCTGGAACAAGTTGTGGGTGCCAATCGCATCAGGACAACCGACCTAATCATCAAGAATTGGTTCTTACTTCGGAATTCAGAACCTCTTATTTATTCATACGACTACATGCTGTCTGAAGTCTTAACTGTGTCTTCTGCTATGATGTTTACTTTCATTAATTCTACCGGTTTCTGCGGCACACACGAGCTCACGAAGTATCTGAAAAACAGAGTTAGGTACAGTGACATTCCTGGAATGCATCTTCTCTTGACTTGATAATGCACCTTTAATTTGGAGAGAGAAAAAACTACAAAAGTGGTCATGAGTCGTCATACATGACAAGCAGTTACGCCTATCAGGATGAAAAAACATGTGAATCCCAGTCAGACAGATTCTGAAAACCGGTAGCCTGCTAACGATGTCTCTCTATATGTACAGTGGTTGTAATGCAATTGCAGCCATATATCATCTTTCAAACAGCTTTGAGGCGTATAAAGCTAATTCAGTCCTGCTCCTTAATTATGGCCTAAAAAATGAAACTGGTTCTTCTGCCGACAGCCTTCCTGAACTCAAAAATAACACAAAGATGCATACATAAGATGAGAGAATTTCGGGGTTTGCACTAAATATTTGTTAGACAAAATCATATGTTGCTTTGTACAGAGATTGCTAGTATCCTCTATTGCTTTTTTTATAGGGATTGCTAGTATCATAGTTTGTCTTATAAGCTTTCTTTTTGTACCATCATGTACATGTATATATTCTAGCCTATTAGCCTCATAATCAATATAAGTGCTATTCATAACAGGGTATCAGAGCAAGGTTAGGGTTAGGGTTTTACTAACGTGCGCTTGCGTCATCCAACACTTCCTTGTCAGCCAGCTCTTCTAATCAGCTGCCTCTGCGCCTTGCACCAGTTGCCCGACTCTTCCTGTCAGTCAACTCCTCTGCCCGCCGTTCATTCTGCCGACCTCCTCCATGACGCTGCCCGCCCGCTCCGCGAGCCGGACAACGACACCCTAATGGCCGGTGACGTCGGCCCATGACGCCCGCGATGTCAGACAATGCTCAGTGATGCTTGATCGCCGGAGGAACGCTGGTAAGGGGAGGCCGCCTCGGCCGCCGATCATCTCTGGCCCGGCTCGACTGCCTTTGCCTGCCCATTCGCTCTGTCACTCTGTCGATCGATCGATCAAATTGAAGTCCGGCTTTTGGTTTCGGCTCCGTCTTCGACTTCCAGGTCCAGCTTTTGATTCAGGCTCGGCTCGGATCCGGCTCTCAAAAAAATATCGTTATCTTCTGGTTCTTCCTCGGACACCGTTTCTACTCCTCGCTGCTCGGTTATCTTCGATGGTCTCAATTATCGATATTAGGTTCTCCATATGCGCCTTTATATGCGTGGTCAGTGTCTTTGCAAGTTTCTCACTGGTGAGCTATCTTGCTCCCCCTGCTACGCTTGTTATTCCCAAGGAGGCTACTGATGCTACTCAACAGAAGATGTCTGATGATTATGATGATGCTATATAATCTTTTCAGACTCAGTTTGCTACCTATAAGATGTGGATTGATGAGGATGCTCTTGCCTATGCTATTTTGGTTACTAGCATGGAGGTGCATCTCACTAGAGACATGTGTGGAATATAAGAACCCGGGTACCCTCATGACAAGCCCAAGAGGGAGGCCCAGAAGATACTCCCCGCGTCAGGCCCCGCTGCCGTGCGGAAGGGGACATATCCTAAAGGAAGTTGAACTTATATTTAGATATGATAGATACGGTTGTAATCCGAGTCGTTAATAGGGTAGATAAAGATGTAAACTCTATCCTATTAACTGACTAGAATCTTGTAACCGATCGGAATCTCCAAACCGATCAGGACTCTGTAAGCCGCCCCACCCCCGCTATATAAGGGAGAGGGCGGACAACAACATAAGGATCCGATCATCCAAGCATAGAGCAATAAAGCCATAGAGCATAGAACACCTCATATCGCCCAGAGCATATTGTGCTTTGAGCAACCCCGGATCCAAGAGATCCATATAATCCCAGCACACAGATTAGGGTATTATCTCCTCCGCGAGAGCCTGAACCTGTATAAAACCCTTGTCTTGTGTGACCTTCGAGTTTGAGATCGAGCGCCACCTCATAAATTCATTGCCGACTACAAAAGTCGACAACATGGTTGCTTTGGTCTTCGGCACAGTTGATGTGGGTGCATCTTCGCGACCTCTATGAGTCTACTGACGATTCTTTGTACCTTGCTATTGTATGACAGGAGCAGCCACTGCAGCAGGATGATTCTACCATGGATGAGTTCTACGAGCAGTTGTCCTCGGTGTGGCATCAGCTTGATTCTTTTGAACCAAAAGTTTGCCACACTTGCCAATGTTGTCGATGTCAACACTCTCATTTGGAACTTGACAACATCTACGACTTCTTGACACGTCCTCGAGTTGAGATTGAGCAGATTCGTGCCCAGCTGCTGGCTCGTTATCCTTGTGTGACGTTGTTGGAGGCTCTTGCTGCTATTCGTACTGAGAAGACTCATCTTCGTGGTGCGGTCCTGCTGGTGTCTCTTTCAGTCTTTGCGGTGCTTCGTACTACTTCTCCATCAGTGAAGGGCTTCACCACACCTACTACGATAATAATGGATATGTAGAGCAATTATGTTACAAGAAGAAGAAAGATCTTGCTCGTCAGGTGGACACCTTCCTAAGGGCACTAAAGGCTTCGGCATCTTCCCTCCATGGACCACAGCTAGTTTTGACTCCACTCAGGAGATTCTTACACTGCTACTCGCATGGCTACCCTATATGCAGCCACCACCAGGGTATTCTATTCCTGAGGGCATAGTTTGTCAGCTTCCCTATTCTCTTTATGGGCTCAAACAAGTACCTCGTTCCTAATTTGTGTTTTTCTTCTATGGTCACTGCTGCTGGCTTTTCTGCTAGTGCTCATGATCCTGTGCTCTTTGTTCACACTTCACCTCATGGTCGGACTCTTCTTCGTCTATATGTTGATGACATGATCATTACCGGAGATGATTATCAATATATTGACTTTGTGAAGGCACGTCTCAGTGAGCAGTTTCTCATGTCTGATTTGAGTCCCCTTTGCTACATTCTTGGTGTTGAGATTTTTTCTACACTTGAGGGTTTCTTCTTATTACCAAAGAACACTACTACAGAATGGTACATCACTATCGCTTCATCTGTGTCGGTTCTTAAGTTTTTAGGAAAAAATGATTGTGATAGATGACTTAGGAGAGGCATTAATTATAATCACTATCGGTTCTCAGGTTAGAAGTGATAGTGATGTAGCACTGGGAACATCACAATCGGTTATTATGCGAGAAGTGATAGTGATGTGCATTATCATCACTATCGGTTTTCATATAAAGCGATAGTGATGAGCTGACATCACTATCGGTTCTTATAGAAGAAGCGATAGTGATGATAATTACATCACTATCGCTTCTCTAAAAGAACCGATAGTGATTCACATCACTATCGCTTTTAAAAAGAACCGATAGTGATGATAACGCCATCACTATCGGTTCTTATGTAGCGATAGTGATGATCATCACTATCGCTTCTTCTATAAGAACCGATAGTGATGTGTACGCTCATCACTATCGCTTTTATGCGAACCGATTGTGATGACTATGATAATCACTATCGCTGGCTTATAA
The DNA here is from genome assembly GCA_036346275.1 of Otatea glauca. Classification (NCBI taxonomy): domain Eukaryota; kingdom Viridiplantae; phylum Streptophyta; class Magnoliopsida; order Poales; family Poaceae; genus Otatea; species Otatea glauca. Next base: position 760,723 of record CM070729.1, read on the forward strand.
GAACCGATGGATGTGCATGATCACATCACTATCGCTTTATATGAGAACCGATAGTGATGTGCCCGTTAGTTATTTATACCACTCGAAATGAACTCTTCTCTCGTTATTGTTCCAGAGGAGGTTTCTCCGCCGCCACCGTAAAAATAGCTCATATTCTGTGGGTTGGAAGCAATACTTGGGTGAGAAAATTTGAAATCCTCAAGGGTGGGTGTTAAGAGGGTTAATTTGAAGCCCTAACTTGAGGAGATTTCTCATTTTGCATAATTTATGGTCTTCTTCAAAATGTGAGCATTCCTTCAAACCCCTTTAATTTTGCACTATGTAATTTTGATATGTCGCAAGAAAGTTTAGATTGCACCGGTATTGTGTATATCCTATCGATTTCACACCCTTTATTTCACAAGCATGTACACATGTATTTAATTATCTTAATTTGTAGTGCTTTGATGTTAATATGGAATTATTATTGCTGCCACCGATGAATGCTAGAGTTTAGGGTGCGGAACTCACGCCTCTGCTCGAGGATGCTTGTTTATAAATATACCAACGAAATGGCATATTTATGTTTAGCAGCCTCGAATTGTCCACGCTTTGATAGTCTGAGGATATGTGCCGGCAAATTCTCGAGTTGTGTTGTACAATCTAGAGTAGAGATTTCAGATGGCCTCCCGGTATTCTCCGCACACACCCTCTTGACCTGCTGTCGAGACGTATATAGAGAATAGCGAGATGTCACAAATTTTCTCCGAGTTGTACAACGGCTTAGGAACTTGTCGGAACCACATATCCTCGAATGGGATTAGACCAAACCTATTTAGAGATTAGGAGTCATCGTTGGTACCCTTGTATTGTTTCCTTGTAGTCAAAAGATCTCAGAGGCTAATGCACTATATAATTAGATTGTTTGATATCATTGTTCATGTTAAAATGTATGTCTCTTATCTAGAAAATTGAAGCTCTAAACCAGGAAGAATCTAGGTATCGATCGGAGTACATATTTCATATATGTTGCAGGAAATTGTCATCTATTTTGCAAAGGTAATATTAACTGAAATGATGTCTCAATATTTCAAACAACTAGCTTGCTGTCGCTCTAGTTTGTGCATAATTTATTGGGTGAAGTTTAATTGCAGATGAACCGTAAGGAATGGATGTATGCAAAAAGTCGTGTGAGTGCTGAATTTCAGAGGGGTGTTAAGGAGTTCAAAAAAATTGACGAAGAGGACATGGTGAGGAGGGGTGTAAACTTCATATATTGTCCTTGCATTGATTGCACCAATCTGAGAAGATTTAACAACTCAGCTCAAATTGAGGACCACCTGATTCGACGTGGCTTCGTGAGGAATTACACGTGTTGGATCCATCACGGGGAGACAACGGTGGAACCGGATGATGAGTTGCAATTTGATATGTTTGAGGAGGAGAATTTGGAGCAAATGTTGCGGGATGTGGAGGGTAATTACACAGAAAGAGAGTTTGGAAAGTTTAAAACTCGATGGAAGACGATGCGAAACCACTGCTCACAAAGTTGCAAAGCGTAATACACTAAGTTAGGTTCGGTCCTTGCATTGTTCGAATCAAGGCAAAACACCGCTGGATGATACAAGTTTTAATGCACTTCTAGTTCTTCTATCGGATCTCGCTTCGAGGGAAACGAGTTGCCAACAAGCATTTATGAAGCGAAGAAGCTACTATGTCCCATGGGAATGGAAATAGAAAGGATACATGCATGTCCAATGATTGCATCTTGTACCGTAACGCACATCGAGCTGCACATTTGTCCAGCTTTATGTGTGCCTCGGTACAAACAAAAGGAGAAGCGTGAACGACAAGAAGCGTAAGAGCCGGGCAACGAGGGTGAAGAGGTCACTAAAGGTGCACCGTCAAGGTATTGTGGTACTTGCCCATCATTCCGCCTCGAAAGGTTGTTTGCAAATCCTAGAGAAGCAAAATTGTTGCGCTGGCATTATGAGTCTCGAAGGAAGATGGCAAGTCGAGACACCTCGCCGATCTCGCTCAATGGAGAAATATCGATTGGAAACATGAGGAGTTTGGTGCCAAATGAGGAACATAAGATTTGATTGAGTACCGATGGAATGAATCCGCTTGGTAACATGAGCGAATCACAAAGACGTGGCGCCTCATGTGTATCTACAACCCCCTCCTTGGTTGTGCATGAAGCGGAAGTATATCATGATGTCGCTGCTAATCTCGGGACCCAAACAAATGGAAATGATATTGATGTGTACCTCGCCCATTGATCGAGGATTTGGTAAAATTGTGGAATGACGGGTCATTGTGTGGGATGCATACTGAGAAGAGAGCATTTCATCCTACGGGCTATGGTATTTTGCACTATAAATGATTTCCGCTCTTGGTAATTTGAGCGGTGTCGGCTTTCGAGAGCGCCGAAGTAAATTTAGTAAGTCTAGGGTCGCGCGTTCCACTCCTCGACGAGATGGTGAAGGATGCTTCGTTTTATACGGAAGGGGCACCGAGTTGGGAGGAAGAGCGCATTTACTCCACCCGAGAGCGCGGGAGGTTAGCCTCCTTCGTCCGGATATATATATATATCATGCGCTGTAGCTTGCTTGAAGGGATGAGAGCTTTTTCTTTTGTTCTTTCAAATGGCTTCAGACACCCTCTAGTCTTTAGCTTCGGCGATGGCGTCGCGGTGGAAAAAGAAGATCCTCTGGCGAGCTTTGGGCTGAGTTCGACCAGCGATGGCCGAGCTTAGGAGGAAGAAGGCTGCAGCCGTGACGCCGCTACGTTGACGTATTTGCCGAGGTCGTTCGAGGCTCGAGGTGGTAAGGGGGCCCTTCGGAGGCGATGGCGCAAAGCGCCGACCGTAGTTGGTGCGGCGCGTCGATGTCGCCGAACGGCGTGAGGCATCGGCGTGTTGCCGTGGCGCGCGCGGTCCCGTCGACCGTGCAAGGGCCTACCAGCATGCCGTCGGTGCCACCGATGCCGCGCGGATGTTTGATAGGTTCTTGTCATACAATATAATGGATCAAGACCTTGAAACAATCTTTTGAGTATATATGACTTGTGTAGTTATATGCTCATGTCAATTTAAATGAGTTTAAATTGAGTTCGATTGTCTCTCAATCAATCAAAGAACACTTCATCATGTGTTGATGGTGTTTCCTTGTTGATTAAAGACAAGCGAAAAGTTCTTGAGTATAATGAAGTATTAGTTGCATCAAAGTGCTCAAGACAACAATTAATCATTCAAATTAATTTGGGTTGTGCTCAATCGATCTTGGAAGCATTCATTATGTGTTAATGGAGTGCGGTGATGATTGAGACAACCGTGTTTGTTGGACTAACATCTTCCATGAGTTGTGAAGTAGGTTAAGTCCAAGATGATGAAGAATCGGGAAGAAGAAGTCATCATGTGTTGATGAGCTTCAAGAGGTGATCCCGAAGTGAAGAGAAGGGCTAGAGAAGGTTCATCATGCGTTGATGACCAAGAAGAAGAAGAAGAGGTGATCCTGGAGAGAAGATGATTGGAAATCATAAAAGCTCTAAGTGGATCAAGTGCGGCAAAGGTATAACTAGCTAGGGGTAAGGATGTGTTCCTAGTCTTTTACCGGTCTCGGTGTTTTGTTGTGAGACCGGGTTGCTTGTTAGGTGCCGTACTATTAAGAGGGGTTGAGTCTTTTAGCTTAAGCTTCATCATGTGTTGATGAACTCGATCCGGTTCACTCTAGCTCACTCTCTTGGTTTGGTGTTTGCATGAAGCTAACTGTCGGCGTTTTCTAGAGCCGGCAAGTAAATTTGTAAGTCTAGGAGGTCGCGCGTTCCACTCCCTGAATGGTTAGACTCGTGAGTCCAAGATGTATACTGGTTCGGGCTGAAGGTCCCTACTCCAGTTCGTGTGGTGGTGTTGTATTACTCTTGGTACAGATGACTGCACAAAGTTTTACAAGCGAGAATGCCAATGGCTTAGCGAGATGGGTTTGATAGCGCCCTCTCCCTCTCGTTCTCTCTCTCTCGTTCTCGCTCTTCTTGCTGAATCGTTTAGCCCTGCCTCCTTTTATACAGAAGGAAGGGGCAGGTTACATCGAGAGTTGGGAGGAAGAGCCAGGTGCCTTGGTCGGCAGGACGACCGGATGCCTCTGTGAGGTTCTGGTGTCCGAGTGCTCGTTTAACGTCGTAGCTAGATGGTGCCTTGGTGGCGGGGGCGACCGGATGCCTCTGTGAGGTTCGGGTGTCCAAGTGCCTTGGTCGGCGGGGCGGCCGGATGCCTCTGTGAGGTTACGGTGTCCGAGTGCCTTGGTGGCGGGGCGACCGGATGCCTCTGTGAGGTTACGGTGTCCGAGTGCCTTGGTCGGCGAGGACGGCCGGATGCCTCTGTGAGGTTCGGTGTCCGAGTGCCTTGGTCGGCGAGGACGGCCGGATGTCTCGTGAGGTTCTCGTGTCCGAGTGCCTTGGTCAGGCGAGGGACGACCGGATGCCTCTGTGAGGTTCTGGTGTCCGAGTGCCTTGGTCGGCAGGACGACCGGATGCCTCTGTGAGGTTCGGGTGTCCCAGTGCCTTGGTCGGCAGGACGACCGGATGCCTCTGTGAGGTTCTGGTGTCCGAAAGTGCCTTGGTTGGCGGGGACGACCGATTCCTCTGTGAGGTTCGGGTGTCCGACTGTCTTGGTCGGCAGGACGACCGGATGCCTCTGTGAGGTTCGGGTGTCCGACTGCCTTGGTCGGCAGGACGACCGGATGCCTCTGTGAGGTTCGGGTGTCCGAGTGCTCGTTTTAACGTCGTAGCTGGACGTGAGTGCTCGTTCAGTCCGTAGCTAGACGTGAGTGCTCGTTTACCGTCGTAGCTGGACGTGAGTGCTCGTTTACCGTCGTAGCTGGACGTGAGTGCTCGTTTACCGTCGTAGCTGGACGTGGGGCATCCTTCTCGAGTCCTCGTCGGGTGAGGGTAGCTGCGAGAGGAATGGCCGCCGTCTATCCCACATGTATACCCCATCCGCAGGTGTGGGACTTGGAGGATGAGCGGCGCGCGTTTACCTGCGTTGGTTTGAACGCCGTGCTCGTGGAGCTAATAGCGGGTAGTCCGAGTGGGTCCTGGGAGGTCCCGCCCAAGGGGGACCCTTCCGAGCGGACGGTCCCAGAGTAGGGTGTCCTGGCCCTGCTGTGGGGCGACCCATAAAAAACCTTTCTCTACTCAATCCCGTATGGACTCTAGGTCGTCCACACCCGAGCACGGTGGTGTCGCCATTGATGAGCTCCCGGGAGAGTGTGAAGTATGGTCTCGGACGCGAGTAGAGGTGATTAGGCCGTCAGCCGACCTAACCGAGGGCCCACCGTGGGGCTCACCTCATACCTGCCCCTTGCTCAAGTTTTGCTGGGGCGGCCTTATACCCATCCGCGGGTAGGCCTTTTGAACCTGACTCCTCGCTGGGCCTGGCGCAAGCTACAAAGCTTTGCCGCCTTGGGGCCGCAGCGCCCAGATGGGCTTCGCGCGCCCCGAGCAACTGCTCCGCCTAAAGGCGAGACCGAGAGGTTACGGACACGTTGTTCGGGCGGCGCCTTATGGCCCTTGTCGCCGACAAGACAGGATTAAAAGCGGAGTGGTATTGGAAACCGGAGTTACCAGTGGGCGCGGCGAGGGTGGTCGCGACGCTCGCTTGACGGGCGCTGCTGGCGGCGTCGCTCGTCCTCTATAAATACGCCCGTTGGGTGCTTTCGAGTGGTCACGCTTTCTTGCCTTCTCTCTGCTCCTGCGAAACAAGAAATGCACCAGAGAGCTAAGGAAAGAAAACCCCACCTTTCTTTCTCACCTTCCATCGTCTCCTGTGAAGATGTCGTGGCCGAGTGCTCGCGCCAAGACAGCCGGCGCCGGCTTGGTGAAGAAGGGCTTCCTCATGCCGCAGACCTTTCCTACCGGAGGGTGCCGACCGGGCGCCACCGCGCCGGGCGACGAGATCGTGGTGCCCGCCTCGTTCTTCGAGCGCTTTGGCTCGCCACGCACTCCGCTCGTCCGGGCCGTTGTTTCATTACAAGGTGGAGGTGCACCATCTCAACCCCAATGGGGTCCTCCACATCGCCATCTTCATCACGCTGCGCGGCCTTCTTGGGGATCGAGCCGACTGGGCGTTGTGGAGGCACTTCTTCCGTGCCAGCTCGAAGGGCCCGCCGCCGACACGCGGGCGCCACAGGTGGCTCGCCCTCCAGCCGCCCGGGCCGAGCACGGAGTACCGGAGGTAAAGCTGCCCTCGCCCAACAAGGGCCGGCGTTCAATGGCTCTACGCTCAAACGTCGACGACCAGCGCCTCGCTTTCACCGGCGAGCTTCCCATGGTGGAGGAGCGGAACCGGGCGCCAAAAGAGGGAGAAGAAAGCCGCCCCGATCGTGGAGCGGTCGGGGCTCAAAGGAGGCGGGCTCGCCGGGGGCGTGGTTGTCGCGGCGCCTTCATGGGGATGCGCGTGCAACCACTTGTGCACAAAGCCGCACTTCTATTCCGGTATCGCGGGCCGTCCGACCGGGCGAGGATGGCAGAACCCGAGCTGGCCGCGTCTGAGGTGGAGGCCCGGGTGGCGGCCGTTACGGGCGGAAGCGCCACGGTGGCCGCGGATGGCCACCCGGAGCCATTCTCGGCGGCTTTTCCGCCAACCGTAAGCCGGTGAAATTCTTTTTCGCTTCTCTTTCTTTGTCCTTAGCACTTGACCGACATTCCCGCATCCTCTCAGGGGGCTCATGGGGAAGTCTTCCCAGGCGCCGCTCCCGGGGGATAAGGAAGCGCGGGCGGCCGCCCGGGCGAGGACGGCAGAGGCTGACTCCTCCCGCAAGAAGCGGAAGGAGGAAAGGAGGAGGAAGAAAAGTAAGGAACGCGGCGAGGATGTGTCGGAGACCACCGCCGTGGGGACAACCTCCATCGACAACAAGGCGGAGTGCCTCCCACACCCCTATGGTGGGTTTTTTCCGACTGCCGATCGGCGGCGGCGAAGTGGACTCGGCCGAGGCGGCATCACGGGCCCGTGGCCACGGATCCCAGGGGGTGATCTTGCGCTTGCGGTCGCAGCGGCCTCTCGGTGGAGGTGGCTTTGGGAAGCGACCGATCGACTGACTTTGGCGGGGCCGCAAAGAGGGCGCGCGTGCCACGCACCCGCTCGGCCTTGTAAGTGTATTCTTTTTATTGGAGCATTTTTCTTTTTGGCAAAGCCGCCCGAGCGACTCTTGAATCTTTGCAACGTGCAGCGCCTATACTGGGGTGACCGTGGGGCGTGCCACATCGGCTCCGCAAGTAACGGCGCCGGTGATTTCGGTGACCCCGGTTGGGTCGGCGAAGGTCGCGGCGTCGGCGTCCGAGGGCGCGGTCGCCTTCGAGGGGACGGGGCCCCACCCGGAGGTCGTGCCCGAAGAAGAACTTCCGCCGCCTCCGGCGGGGACCCCTCCGGACGACGTGATCGTCGTTTCGGAGGATGAGACAATGGCGCCGCCGGTGATCGCGCCAGTCGTGGCGGAGCCGACGACAGAGGTGCCCGACCCCTCCTCCCAGGGGGAGGTGCCGACCGATGCTCCTCAGGCGTAGGTCGCCGAGGGGGTTTCTGAAGGGTTGACCTCGTCACCCTTGCCCATGGTGCTTTGGACGGGCGACGTCCCGCCCGAACGGCGGCGGCGGCGCGTCGCCGGTGTAATTCCTGCCGGCATCATGGGTCGGCGGAGGAGAGCGAGTGGGCCGCCCTTCTGCAAGGCGCTACCGGCGACGCCGGTTTAGATAGGGCGATCCGTGAAGGTCCGCCCTTGCTCAAGTCTTCCACCGTATACCGGATATGATGGTTGGGGAGTCCACCACGCCTGTAGGTCAGCCGAAAAGTTCTGATTCGTTGCACATTTTTTATGGTTCTTCCGTGCGACAAACGGAGTGTCCACATTTTTGCAGCACTTGCGGGCTCGCTTCGTGCGTCAGGTTGAGCTCTGCGGCGCTCGACGGGCGGCCGGCACGGCGGAGGAGTGCAATCAGTGCGCTTGAGTTGCGCTTAGCCCAGAGGCCACGGGCATTAGGCGGTCGGAGGCGTGGTGATCCGCCAAGGATTTGAAGAGGCCACAGAGGCCCTTCATGATGAGCGCCTAGGAGCCGAGGCTTTGAGGGCGAAAGTGGCGGAACTGGAGTCCTTCCTGACGGAGGTCACCGAGGCCAAGGATGCCGCCGTTGCCGCGGAGGGGATCGCGCAGACGCAGGTAACACGTCTGCGGTCCGAGCGAAACAAGGCTCGTGGGGACGCCGCTCGAGTTCGCCCGAGCGAGCGATCGCCGAATGAGCCGGCCGAGAAGACTTCATCGAGGCGCCAAGTCGGAAGCGGCAATCGACCAACTCGCGCCGGTAAGTGTCTCAATTCTTCAATTAAGTTTGGGAGTGCGACCCACGTGGCGAACTTATCCAAAATCTCCGCAATCTGCAGAGGCGCAGAAGAATCTGAGCGTCGCCGTGGAGGCGCAGAGAACGGCTTCGGATGCCCGCGACGTGGTCATGGTCGAGCCGCACGCCCTCCTGGTCGAGCCGCACGCCCGGGAGATCGCCAGCCGCATCCCGCCGTAGGCCGCCCTCCAGGAAGCCAGAGGCAGCCAACTCTCTGCCTCGCCACCGGTCGCCCGCCAAGAAGAATAGAAAAAGTTAGCTTTATCCTTCTTAGATTGTAAAGACCGCTATTTAAACAATCTTGAATTTATCAAGTCCCAGAATCGTCCCTCGTCCTTTTTCGTATTTAGGATGAACGTTTGGCCGACCATAGCCTTAAGGACCGCAGAGGCCACTTATGCGTAGGTCGGGTTGTTTTGGGAGGAGCGAGGTGGATTGGAGACTTGGCTATGCAGCGGTTAGGCGCACTTGTGAGGGATAGGAGTGTTCTAGACCGGCCACGGATCTTTCCACTCGGGCACTTCCTTCTTCCGCGAAGTGCTACTTAGCAACCATAGCGTGGCCGGCGAGGCCGTAACACTTGGGTTGAGAGGGTTACCGCTCGGGATGGACCTCCGACCACGGGTCACGTACCTTCATAAGCGTGTGGGATAGCCGAGTTCGATGCGGGAGGAGTGTTCCTGCCGACCCAAAGGTCACTCCACTCGGTACTTCCTTCTTCCGCTGAAGTGTTAGCAACCATAGCCGCCGAGGCGTGGTCAGAGCACTCGGGTCAAAGGGTTACCGCCGAAGGACCTTGTGGTCGGTTGGGTCATCAACCCGCGTAGCGCCGACCGAGCAGCACTGAACGGCGGCGCCGAAGGCAGCTTCTTTAGTGTCGCCGCGCGACTGTGTGCTCGGAAGGAAGAAAGTAAAGAGCATGCTAGGAAGAGGAAAAGAGTTTAGGATAGAATCGCCTTAACTTTTCTATATTCCATGCATTTGGAAGGATGCGCCGTCGGTGTCCTTGAGCCGAAGGTGCCAGCCGGAGGATCTGCACGACGGTGAACGGGCCTTCCTGAGGCGGCGATACTTGTGCTTATCCTTGCCGGTCCGACCCGACGCAGACCGTGTCGCCAAGATCGAAAGACCGCCTCGAACTCGGGCGGCCGTGGTAACGCCGCGAGCTTGTTGATATCCGCCGATCGCAGACGGCCACGTCATGCGCCTCGCCGATCCGGTCGACGGAGTCTTGTTGTGCGGCGAGCCCCGAGCCTCCTCGAAGCTTGCGCCTTGGGGCGCCATACTCGGTGCAGCCGGCAAGACGGCCTCAGCACCGTATACCATAAAGAACGGTGTGAACCCGGTCGCCCGGGTCGGCGTGGTCCGTAGACTCCAGAGGACGGAGGGTAGCTCGGTCGCCCAGCGCCCCGCGAAGTGCTTGAGCCGACTGAAGATCCGCGGCTTGAGCCCTTGAAGGATCATGCCGCTTGTGCGCCGACACGGCCGTTGGTCCGCGGATGGGCCACGGCTGCCCAATCGACGCGGATGTTGAAGTCATCGCAGAACTCGAGGAATTCCTTCCCCGTGAACTGCGTTCCGTTGTCGGTGATGATGGAGTTTGGGACTCCGAATCGAAAGACTATGTCGCGGAAGAAGATGGCCGCCAGTGCCGACGCGTGGCGCTACGACCGGCTTGGCCTCTATCCACTTGGTGAACTTGTCCACCGCGACGAGCAAATGGGTAAAGCCCGGCGCTTTCTTGAAAGGCCCGACCAGATCGAGCCCCCAAACGCAAAGGCCACGTGATGGGGATTATCCGCAAGGCTGGTGGCGACGTGTGCGCCGGGCAAAATTGGCATCCTTCGCGGTCGTGCGATGCGCTCTGCGTCGGACACGGTCGGCCAATAGAAACCTTGCCGAAAGGCCTTTCCCACCGTAGATCGGGCGCAGCGTGGTGACCGCAAATTCAGCGTGTATGTCGTCCAGTAGTTGTTTTCCTTGGTCGGCCAGAATGCACTTTTGGAGGACCCCGGAGGGGCTCCTTTTGTAAAGGTCTGGACCGATCAGGACGAAAGACTTTGCTCGCCGGGCGAGGCGCCGGGCCTCGGTCGGGTCGGGAGGAAGCGACCCGTCCGTCAAACGATCTATGAATGGCTTTCTCGAGTCGGACTCGGTTGCTAGCACGCCGTGGCTCGACCCGGCCAAGTCTACGCCGCCATGGCGGCCGGGCGACCGTGCTAGGTAGGTCGGGGGATCGTTCGCCACCGGGCACCGGATGGAAGGCGCGCAGAGGTCGCAGACGAAGATCCGGCGGGACCGGCTCTCACCGGAGGCCGATTGGCGGTAGTCGTCGTCGCTATTGTAGCGTCGGTAGCTATGGTGGCTTCGAAGCCCTTGAACCGCGCCGAGCTCGCGCGCTTCTCGGCGATGCAGACGCGGCCATACGGGCGTCTCGGGGCTCGCGGCCTTCATGACTTGGTCGACGACAAGCTTGGAGTCCCGTGGGCGTAGAGTCGGCGAGCACCGAGGTCGGCAGCGATCCGGAGACCGTTGACGAGGGCCTCGTACTCGACAACGTTGTTGGTGGCGTCGAAAAGCAGCCTGATGGCGTACTGGAGCTTGTTCCCAAGTGGGGAGATGATGACAACTCCAGCGCTCGCGCCATTCTTGTTGTAAGACCCATCGAAGTACATTGTCCAGTACTCGGGGTCTTCGATCACTGGTGGTGCCTGGGTTTCGGTCCACTCGGCGACGAAGTCGGCTAGGGCCTGCGACTTGATCGCCGTCCGAGGGACGTATGTGATGTCGTGGCCGCTGAGCTCGAGTGCCCACTTGGCTATCCTTCCCGAGGCGTCGCGGTTGCGGACGATCTCGCCTAACGGGGACGTGGTCACCACGGTGATGTTGTGCTGATCGAAGTAGTGGACGAGCTTTCTCTTCGCAATGAGCACCGCGTAGAGTAACTTCTGCACCTGTGGGTGACCGAGTCTTGGACTCGGAAAGGACCTCGCTAATGAAGTAAACTGGCCGTTGTACCTTAAGTTCGCGGCCTTCTTCCGCTCGCTCCACCACGAGGGCGCGGCGGCACTTGGTAGTGGCGGCGTGAGAGAACAGCGGCTCCTCCAGTGCCGGGCGACCAGACTAGAGGCGAGGCAGGAAGGCCTTGAGCGGTGAGAGCCTCGAGCTTCGGGGTCCAACTAAAGCGGTCGGATCTCTTGAGTAGCTCAGAGTGGCATTCGCGCCGCCGAGGCGAGACACGAAGCGGCTCAAAGTCGCTAGGCATCCGGTCGACCTCTGGACCCCTTGAGGTTGCTTGATTGGGCCCATCCTTGCGATTGCTAATATCTTCTCTGGTTGGCCTCGATGCCTCGCTCGGAGACAATGAAGCCAAGGAGCTTCCCTTTGGGGACCCCGAAAACGCATTTCTCAGGATTGAGCTTTATGCGGGATCGTCGAAGGTTGTCAAAGGTCTCTTCCAGGTCGGGGACAAGGTCGTCGGCCTTCTTGGTTTTTACAACAATATCGTCGACGT